>CM060842.1:54072500-54302500 GCA_030762175.1 Metallyticus violacea
ATAATAGAGAATGTTTCACTAATACTTAATGCAGTTTATATGTACTATGCTTAAGAAAACATGTCCAACATTTTTAAGATTTATTCAATGTCATATTTTTGTGGCACAAATTAGAAATATATCAAGCATATTACAAAACAATGGCAAATAACTTTAGATCATTTTTAATAGTGTTTAACGTCCAGTTTTACTGCAGAGGCACCACAGGTGGTGGACACCGATGATACAGTAGATGAAATGATAAATTGAGGTAGGATTTTTTTATTAGGAAAAAGGCGTTCCATGCCTAAGTTTAGGGCACCTCCACGACATATGCCATTTATGAGGACTGAGGAAAACCCGGAAAAAACTTAATTAGGGGAAGCCCAGGCGGGAACCGAACCTCAGGCCTCCCGCTCTCGAGTCCATGGCTTAAAACCTCGGTCACACGTGGCGATAACTTTAGATCATGAGCTAAAGAGAGATTTAATCGTGACAAGTTTTAATTCCTACTTTTTGCGTGACTACAGAGATATTAAGGAAGTGGATAATATTTTTAAAAAATGGTGCTACAATTTAATATTGTGATATAAATATTATACGCGTCACGGCATGGAATACAGTAAATTACAAATTTGCAACTTTCTCCTTTTCTGTAGATGCTACGCGTCACTGAATTATTATTATTATTATTATTATTATTATTATTAAACTAGAATTAATATATTTGGAATCAGAGTGAGATAGAAAAAATTCGAGGTAAGAGCCGGGACTGGAATCACGAATATGGCTTACCGTGCCGATACCCTTCCACCTATAAGGCACCTAAGTCCACAACCCAGAATCTCTTCCATTTAGTCGAAGATCTGTTGTTGATTAGTTTTATTTACGGACGCTCTTTAACATCTCAGGTCATCAGCGTCCCATTTAGTTCAGGGCTTGAAACGGCCGACAAATTTTGCTCAGAGACCTCTTCTTTCAGGCTTGAGGTTCTTTATCGTGCCGTAAATGTACGACACGGGACCCACGGCTTTACTTCCCTTCCGAAGGAAGCCATACTTAGGATTTTTACGCCCGAAAAAATCCATCGGTCCCGGCCGGATTTGAACCCGCGATCTTGGGTTTAGGACGCAAGTATGGTTGTCACTAGACCACCAGGACCGACTAAGTCAAAGATCGAGATCTGCCTGTGACTCACATTTTTACTGTCAGACTCTGATTTCAAATCTTGGTTTAACAAGCGGCTTGTATGAGAAAAATATTTTTTTAAATAAAATTGTCTTAATATTGCGGTTAAATATGAAGCCAGGACCACATGTACTCGAAGGTTTAGAGTCGCCTCTTAGGATGATCGTTGTTGCAGGGCCCGGTAGTTGAGAGTAAAAGCATCGGCTGGGCCCATGACATGAAAAATTTCATATTTCACTGTGATTCCAAACCTTATCCTAAGGCTTATGTGAAAAAATAATATTACATGCGAAGGCTGTTCAATAAAGAAGAATCATAATTTTTTGCAATATAATTTAACTTGTCTTTAAAGTAGTCCACGTTGGATGCAATGCACCTGTCCCAGCTCAGCTATTGTGCCAATCTTCAAAGACATGCTGAAAACCATTTTTGATATGTTCTTTAAATTCGCTTCCGCAGCTTCACCAGTGCTTCTGATGACGGGAAATTCCCTCCACAATTCATTCAATTTTTGAGAAAGGAAGAAGCCACATGAGGCTAAATCTGGACTATAGGTGGCGCTGGCCGAAAGAAAGGACTGCATTGAGAGAAATATTCCGTGAACTTGATCCACCTATTTTGAACGGAAGTACGGTGCAATCAGTTGTTTTCCACCGGGGTGTTTTGCCTCTGGGCGGGCGCACCGCTCGTTAGCCGGGTCTCGATTATTAGCGTAAAATAAAAAATAAAACAAGCTAACAATACACAAACCAATTTTAAGAGGCTCATTACTTACCAAATTGTCAAATGAGGCGTTGAAACTGCCCGACTTAATTTTTCATCACTTTTGGCATCTCTTTAGAAAATTGTTCATCACTAGATGTAGTTCATTTCGAGAAATCTGGACAATTTCCTGGCAATATGATCTTTTAGTTCTTTTATAGTGTGCGGGTTCGTATGTATACGGCATTTTTTTAATTTAACCTAGAAATAATAATCGCAGGTTATTAAATCGGGGGGTGGGGCGAGGGGGCCACAAACCCCTACTTATAACTCTGTGTTGTGTGAACACATTGCAAATTGCTCTCATGGAATTATTAGCAGTGTGAGCAGTGGCAGAGTTCTATTGAAAAAAATGTGAACATTGTGTCAAAGTCAACAAATAAGCAAGCATGCTCGCTACACCTCCCCCCTATACGGCGCGGCAAACGATTGGAGGCTCGCTCACGGAAAAACCCGCATGGTATTGTAAACCCTATGTTCAACAGTTGCAATAGATAACCTAGCAATACGTTCCATATAAGACCAGACACCAATAATGCTACTCCAAATGTCAAAGCTGCTGTAATATTAGTTTTTAAGTTATAAAATTAGAAATATCGTATACAGATGTTAATGAACACCATATATATTCACTCTGTATGGCGGAGTCTTATATTAGTAATTGAGATAGCGAACAGCTCCAAACTTCCATGTTAGGCATAAAGTGTCCGAAGGGTATGAACGTCACTGTCTTCTATCAAGTTCCATTTGAAATTATACTAAACAGCAGCTAATGTTGGTTTTAGTGATGTTCGTCATTAATAATACGGATATGTCTCCATTATAAAAATTACATTTGTTTCTGGTGCACTTTTGTAACTCCCCCCCCCCCCCAGCAACAACAGACATGCTGTTAGTGTTGGGCGAAAGATGAGCATAATAGGCCATGTTTCAGTTTCATTAATTTTTTTCTACAATAATTCGTTATTAATAATGATTGGAAAAAATCGTAATGCGATGCATGTGCTTTTTGTTATCAGTGATTCAAATAAACTGCAGTGCTTTTTAAATACAAGAAACTTTAAATGAAGTTCAGTGAAATATCATAAGCAAAGATACAATTAAAGGAAACTAAATAAAGGGGAGCTTTTACAGAAATCGCTCGAACTGGTTACCTCCAGCAGCATGAGAGATACTACATCAATGCTGATAAGATTCTTAGTTTTTTTAAATCTGTACTTTATTAATACAGCTATTTCAATATCTTATGGCCACAGGACGCCATAAAATTGTGGACGATTGATGTTTCACACGCTAAGGAAAAAAAGTACAATCGCAACTTTGTGTTAACATTTGAGCTCCTATTATTTGCTGTTGCGTGCAATCATGTGATAGGTCTGAAATATGCACATTGTGGTAATGCCAAAGTATGGCGTTAGGCTGTTGATGGGTTATGAACAGTTAGTTTCTTTCAATCACTAAGAAGGCATGAAGCGACTCCAACACAAAGTTCAACTCTATTTCGTATGCTACTAATAATTATGAAAGTACAATTACTTCAATACTCCATTCATATTACCTATTTCAAATTACTAGTCTTAAGACCCCTGTATACAAGTTAAAATATTTCCGTATCTCGTATTCATTAACGTTCTGTTTATTGTATAGAATGTACACGTAAACATGTAAAAGCATATTTCTTTTGTTTTCCCCCAAACACAAGCATTACCTCATACAGCAGGTTTATTTATTTTTTTGTTGTAAATGCCGCTGCTGGCCAATATGATTTATTTTTATGACAAGAAACACGAGATTATCGTGTCAAATGTTATCGGATTGATGCCCCAGTGACTCGAAGGTTCAAGCGTGTGTTTTGCAGTACAACGGCATTGTTTCATTCAGCATTTCCACTCGCTTAACCTTCATCAGATTTGTGAAAGAGTTGTAGCAAGAAAGACACAAAGCTTAAGAAACTGTGCTTTCCTGCTGAGGTCTTGCGATCCTACCGTGATTTGTATGAATTTCCGCGGGACTAGAAAATCTCTTTTTGTTTGTGTGCAGTTTATTCCAGTTTTCTTCGTCTAAGAATGTACTTTCATTTCATTGGGAAACTACCGGATTTCACGCAAATCTAATGAACACTTTTTTGTCCAACTGTAATATTCAAAAATGTGGTGCGCGTTAGATTTAATGGTGTAATATATTCGAGTACAAATCCGTTCCGTAGTTCGCCGGTATTTTCATTCTAATTAATAATTTATTAAGTCTTAATGCATTGCTACATTTTCAACTTCGTTACATTTATTTTTGGCCTATCATTGCATAGAACGTGAGTAGTAAGTAGTCACAAAATGGGGAACAAAGATATGTTACTTCCAGGACTTGTTACATGGAGAATCACACTGATACAAGTCACGCCTCTTTCACGATCGGCAACGGAGAAAACCGAACGCCTCTGCCGAAACTTCGTCTCAGTGTTGGACACTGTTGGAGGTGTGAATGCAAAAGCATCGTGCGCTGTTTCATGAATAGCGATTTTACTTCTATCAAAGACAACATACTTTAACTCTACGTCACGCTACAGAAAAGACGAAATAAACTGTATTTTATATAATTTGTTGCATTTAAGATTTAAAACAAGCACAATAAAATAACATGCAATTAAATTCTAAATACATTTAATGCTGCTGTAAGAGTGGTGTATTGTGTGTTGTTAATGATGACTGCATCAAAACAGTTCGTATGCCTATAATGTGGGAGGAAATATAAGTACAATAAAACGCTGAGAAGGCATGATCATTGTGCACCAAGAATTATGCGTTCCATTTTAAATGCCATTTTATTAAGCGTTTTATGCGCAGAGATTTTTGTCAAAGATAATTAACATTACAAGTGAGGTTAGATTACATCGCAACTTTAATCTTGGCGTTCAACTATGGAGGAAAAAAGAAAAGATTATATTTCCTCCGTGGTTCTACCGCGTGCATAACAATACTTGTCTCATGAAACTAGTGCTGAGGCATGGGTACATGAAGTGAACTCGAGTAACAGCCCCTGTGTGTTGTTTATAAACCACAAGACACAGTCTTTGACTCCCACCCGGAATTTAAAAAAACCCATAGGCTTTGTATGAATTATTATGAACAAAGCACAGGGTGAACTATTATAAAACTAGCAACATCTCCAACACGATTTGACAATGCTGTTAATACGAGGTCTGTTAGAAAAGTATCCGACCTTATTTTTCATTTCGAAAACCTGATGTATTTGAATCAAGCGCGCTTGCACGAGCCGACCTTGAACCTTCGTGCGCATGCGTGAAATTTTTCCCGCCTGTGGATAGCGTCAGTTGCTGTCGAGCAGTGTTCGAGTGACGTAGTGTGTAGTGCTCTCGTCGATTTTTCAATGCAAGTAAAATGACGGAACGACTGGAGCAGCGCTACTGCATCAAGTTTTGCCAGAAACTGGGCGACAGCCAGTGGAAACCATTTTAACGGCTTTCGGTGACGATTCTATGGGCATCACTCAGATTGAGAAGTGGTACAACCGGTTTAAAGACGGTGACGGTGGTACATCGGTGGAAAGCGAGCCACGCTCTGGTCGGCCATCGACATGCCGAAATGACCACGTCATTGCCAAAGTGAACGCTGTGGTGATGCGGGACCGTCGTGTGACTATCCGAGAAAATGCGGAAGAGGTGGACATCAGCACTTTTTCGGCGCATTCCATTGTGACGGAAGATTTTGCCATGAAGAGAGTGGCGGCGAAATTCGTGCCGAAGCTGCTGACGGCGGAGCAAAGCAGGTTCGTGTTGAAGTCTCCCGGGACATGCTGGACTTCATGAACACCTTAATCACTGGTGATGAGTCCTGGGTGTACGGATACGACCCGGAAACCAAATACCAGTCGTCACAGTAGAAGATTCCACGTCACCAAAACCAAAGAAGGCCTGCCAAGTGCGCAGCAACGTTAAAGTGATGATGCTGACTGCTTTCTTTGACTCCTGCGGAATGGTACATCATGAGTATGCACCACAGGGTCAAACAATCACCAAAGAGTACTATAGGGATGTCCTACGTCGCCTACGTGATGCTGTACGGCGCAAGCGATCGGAGTTGTGGTCATCAGGAAATTGGCGACTCCATCACGACAATGCTCCAGCACATTCCTCGCACTTGATTATCGTTTTTTTTTTTTTTTTTTTTTTGGCGAAAAACCAGACTCCTCTGGTTCGTTAGGCTGCGTACTCTCGTGATATGGCCCCTGTGACTTCTGGCTGTCCCCCAAAGTCAAGAGACTATTGAAAGGAACGCGATTTCAGACAAGAGAGGTTATTATGGCTGCAACGACAGCCGAGCTAAAGTCGATTCCGAAAGAGGCTTTTTTCGGAATGCTTTCAACAATGGTGGCACCGCTGGGAGAAGTGTGCGGAGTCCCTAGAGACTACCTTAAGGGTGATTAGGTTTCCAACGCTCCAGGTATGCCATTTTTTTTTTAACCGGCTAAAGGTCGGATACTTTTCTAACAGACCTCGTGTGCCTGCATTACAAGATTTATTATTTTGATAATAAATGACTAATGAACATTATTCCAAACCCAGGCCATCCGAACCTAATAAAATGCTAAAAATAGTTGGTCTAATAATGACTGTGTATTTATTGACGGAACGCATGCACTTAATAGCTATGGTTTCGAACTCGCAACGCTTCTAATACTAAGTGACACGAGACAAGGGACACAAGCCCCACCTCAAATTAATATTTCGCTTATACAGTTCGGAATATATGCAAAACTTATACTGTTAAAAGTTCATGCCTTTCCTCTTTTGACTATCATTTCCTTTACGTGTTACAATGCTACATTACGGTTTCCAATTTGCTTTTTTGTGATTAACTGCTAACATGCTTCCTACAAAGTTACTTTTAGCGACTAAGATTGCTTATTTCTGTGCTTTACGACGAGTTACTGCAATTCGCTCCACACTGATGAAGTCACACCTCCCAACTTATACTAAAGAGGCGAGGTTTCGGCCAAGAGGCATTCGGTTTTCTCCGTTGCCGATCGTGAAAGGAGGCGTGACTTGTACCAGTGTGATCCTCCATGTAACGTTAAGTCTCTCAAGCGTAAAGTAATGCAAAGAAAGACATTGAAGAAAAAGTTTTGGAATTCGTACATGAAAGGAGGAACCTGTAGCTAGGGTTTTTTTTTTTTTTTTTTTTTTTTTTTTCCTTTATTTATGGACGCTCTTTAACATTCAGGTCATCAGCATCCCAATCAACTCAGGGCGTGAAACGGCCGACAAAATTTGCTCAGAGGCCTCTTCTTTCAGGCTTGAGGTTCTTTTTCGTGCCGTAAATGTACGACACGGGACCCACGACTTTACTTCCCTTCCGAAGGAAACCATAGTTAGGATTTTTACGCCCGAAAAAATCCATCGGTCCTGGCCGGGTTTGAACCCGCGTTCTTGGCCCTTTACTAGTGAAACAATGGAAAATACTTTACTTTTTCCTATTTAATCTACACCAACTGTCTTGGCACGAGTGATGGGTTTTGTCTTACGTGCTCCAAGATGTAACTAACAATATTCTACTAATGAATTCTATGTTCTAGTCGTTTTACGAAGCGGAGGGCTTATCTCTAAGACGCCATATAAAAATGTGTATTTTTTTAAATGGTTTTAAGTTTTAAATTTGGAGTGCGCATCACATTCGATGTCGCATTAGATTCGCATAAATACGGTAATTATTCTAAGATGGATTAAAAAAAAAAGGTTTTAATAAGCAGCATTCTTCAGTTAGGTAAAAGAATTTGGAGGAATAGAAAGAAATGGAAAGGCAAATCATCTGCCAAAAGCATCATTTAGAAAATCCTGAGATAACTCGCTTATTAGAATATATCAAGAAAAATGCATTTTAATGCAGAAAGGAAAAAGGACATGAAAATTGGCAACAGTAAGAGATAAACGCCAGAAAATTAACAGCACACATTTTCTGCCCTTCGTAAGATAAAGCATTCAATAACTTATTTCCATTTTCCCTGTAATCAGATCAGTGATAATTTATCAGGAGTACGCGAAGACTTCTTAAGTAGTACATAAAAGCTAATGCAGAATCTCTACAGATACTCGCGCTCACAGTTAGTCACGAATTGAGGAGCCAGTGTGCAGTAAACAAACTCAGTCAACTCATCAACAGAGGGTTGTTCAGGCGGTAACACTAGAGGTCCAGGGTTCATTCCTGTTCATTCATCCTGACCTTGGTTATTTTCGTGGTTTCCCCTAGTCACTTAGGCGAATGCTGATGGATATTTATATTTCACGAATTTTCCGCTCTCTTATTTCCTTTCAGTTCATTCCGTTAGTTCTGCTACAGGTACAAAAGTGCTACGGCGAGGTGCGGTGTGACAGTGGCTCGTGCTTTGGAAAGGTTTATATTCCGGCGTCTGATATAGAAACGGTCCTTCTGAGGGGCTCCACATGTTTTTATCTGGAACAAGAAAGAGGCTCATTATCAGCGCCATCACCCTATGTCTCTCTTACCTTAATTCTTCCTTCCGTAGGGGACTTAATTGAGGGCACGGGCATAAAGGGTCAGCCGTAAACAAGACTCAAATATCGACTATCCTCCTCGGTCGGAAACAATCCAATCCAATAGGTCAAAAAAATTTAAATTCATAATATAATAAGATAATTTTTTCTGTGATGTTGTAACGTATTCATTTATGAATTAATAGAATATTGCCCTTTTAATAGTTTAAAGCGAGTTATTTAATAAGCGATAAATTGTTTATTTTGGATATAATTAGGTATGAATAATTTGAATTAAGCATAATTATAGGGTTATAATCTTGAATGCAAAAATGTCTGTAGGGATACGTGAAGAAAAAGGTTGAATACCTATATGCTACTTTTTTATCGTTTAAAGATTGTACTAAGTTTAAGAATGTGCAAAATTGTTTTTTAGCAATTTCTATGTAAAATATCTGACAAGTCTAGTGTTGAATTGAATTGGTAGAGACGTTAGTCTTCAGCCTTGCTAAAGATTTTTTGCCTATGACCCCAGTTGGAGCCCTCCGGGCGTATGTTGCGGACGTAGAAAGGGTACCTAACATTGTTTCCAGATAGAACCCCTGTCCAAAGAGTTCAAGCCCACAGAAGGGCCGCTTTCATAACAGACTCCGGAACGCAACGCTTTCCAAAGCGCAAGCCACCGCCCCATCGCATGTCACCCCGCTTGGCACCATCGATTCTGTAACGGAACGAAATGATATGAAGTAGGAGAACGGAAAATTAATGTAAAGGAAAATCGATCTGATCATTCGACTAAGCAACCAGGTGAAATCACAAATCCAGGCTAGGATGATCTGCCCCAAGGGATTTAATCCTGGCACCTCCCGAATGTGAGTCCCAATCTTATGACCCAAGCCAATTAGCTCAGTTAAGTACATGTGTTAGGGCGCGCTATCAGCTCATTATTATTATTATTATTATTATTATTATTTAAAAATCTGTATTGACCTAACATGTTCTATTAATTTTAGCAGCCTAAGCAGCTTGTTAAAATTTTTTTTAAAGAAACACAAGCATTGGGATATTCTAAAGTTAAAGTAGATAATAATTTTTAAGACACTAACGGATACCATTATGTTGTTAGTCTCAGAAATAAAGGAAAAGCAAAATCGCCGGAATTCTTATTGCCAGAAACCTAATCGTATACATTTGACCAAATCTGGAGCTTCAAGGGTCCACCATATTCAGGCTGGATATTCTTGAGCCCATATAACTAATAAGTAGCCATTTCAATTTCTAAGCACTAAAACGAGAATGAATCGGAATGAAGTTATGTTGGCGCTGGATAAAAAACAAACAGATGGGAGGGGTACAATAATCACCAGCTACAAAGCATCTCTTCTTAAGCCTGCCATTCCTCGATTTTTGTTTACCTTTCGGGAAGTGGTTCATAGCTTGTTTTATTTGTTTTGATCTAGTTTGAGTATATATATTTTGACATTAAATGCTCAAGAATTAGATGCTAACTAATAAACTTTAGTAGAAAGTTTTCAGAGAAGCAGTCCGAAATGCCTTATGATAGTTTTTCAACTTTTATGTTGTGTTATTTTAAACTTTCTAATGTTTCATTATATAAATAAAATTCCTCTAGAATTATTTGCTAAACAAGACGTTTACAGTGGATTTTATTAGCAGTAAGTGATTCACTTGTGTTTTAAGGAGGGGATATATATATATATATATATATATATAAGCACATTTCTTGTACTCGAACTAGTATAAAATAAAACTTAAAATGAAATCAGATACAAATTTTGTACTTTGAGAATTCGTACAAATTTATTATAAAATTAATGTTTTAGATTAAAAAAATATAAACAAATCTGAAAGTGCTGGCCGACAAAAACAGAGGACTAGAAAAATATTCAAGTATTTTACATGAAAAAACTGTTGGAACAAATCATCAATAACAACAAAATTAACTAATCGCAAGATAAAAATGAAATAAATTCAGGTAGAGATAAGATTTTGAGCGACTGAGCCAACTGTAGGAAAAGAAGACGAGTTAATTTATTACCATCAAGATGCTGTAAACACCAAGGAAGTTTTCAGGGAAACCTCTTGGTTTAACTTTTGTTTTCCTTTTCTCTCTGCAGAACTGACATGCATGGATATAATGCACTTTTTATTTATGTCATATTATTGATTTTGAAGCAGAAGTCTTCCGTGTTAATCATAGTAACATTTCAGCAATCCATCAAAACTGAAATACTTTTAATGTTATTTGCTAGGTACTTGAATGTACGCTTAATAATTGCCAGCGACAGTCATGCTCATACTAGTACAAGGATACATGGGATCTCCAAATACGGAAGGATGCACACCAGAATCCCATAACCTTAACCTACTTCTAAGATTTCTAAGTAAAGGCCGTTCAGATCGTCCGGTGTTTTTTGTTTTGTTTTTTTGTTTTTGTTTTTGTTTTTTTTGGTAGCCTCAGATTGTGGCAAAACTGGTGGATATTTATTTTTTGAAAGTCATTCTGAGATAAATAATAATATTGATGCTGCTGCTCTATGGCTGGTGTTCACTGATGCTGAATACTACAAAATAATAGTAACAGCGACATAAACCAGTTTTATATTATTAAAATAACGTTTAAACCTTTTTAATAGTGTTTAACGCCAGTTTTCACTAATGAGGCATCATAGGCAGTGGGACATTGATGCAAAAATTAAACAAAAGCATTTAGAAAGGAATATTAGGGAGGAAAGCATTGCAGGCCTAAGTTGCCAGCGATAAGTAGTGATGGAACATTTGCAACCATGGACTCGAAGTTGACATAGCATCAACCATACAGTGTACTGACCCTGAACTCTACCTAGTTTTCTGTGTAAATAGTAGCAGGTTTCTGCATTGAGCCACAAACTCATATTCCCTCCATCTGGTGTCATGTACCTTAACTCGCATCAGGCTTATGCTGATACTCTGTTTCCAAAGGATTTATTCCATCTCTAGTGATGAGGACTAAGGTAAGCTTGCAAAACACTTCAACCAGGGAAGATAGGATCTGCGCACCTCCCTTTCTCGAATCTGCTCCTTTGTGAGTTTGGTCACTCTAGTCTGTAAGTGTAACCGTTGAATAACAATATACAGTGTCCCATAAGTCTGGACTCACAGGGTTACTCATATTACACGTGCTGTTATAAGTAAATGATGCCAGTCAGTAAGGAACCCAGATCTTACTCTGCTTGATTTTTATCTTTTCTGATGCTATCTCTGAACCATAGTACACGAAGTCAAAATTCAGAGCGTTCGCCATCTCAAAGAACGCATTGCGCATGCGTGTTTGGAAATTTCCGCGATTTAGATGCACAAAGTGCTGCAAGAATGGAAATTGCGCCTTCATCTGTGTATGCCACACAAGAGCGGACACTTTGAACAGATTTTGTGATTGCGTTGTGTTCTTCTTCTATGGGTTCAGGCTTATGGGACACACTGTATTTGAATCGGTCCTGGTGGTGTAGTGGTAACCATACTTGCTCCCAAGATCGCAGGTTCAATCCCGGCCAGGACAGATGGATTTTTTCGGGCATAAAAATATTAAGTATGGCTTCCTTCGGAAGGAAAGTAAAACCGTAGGTCCCGTGTCGTAGATTTACGGCACGATAAAGAACCTCAAGCCTGAAAAAAAGAGATCTCTGAGCAAAATTTGTCTGCCGTTTCACGCCCTGATTGGAGTGAAACGCTGATGGCCTGAGATGTTAAAAAGCGTCCATAAATAAACCAAATAAAAAAATTAAAAACCCTACATTTGAGACTACGGTAGGTTGAAACTATCACGTTTTAGCTTATAAACATGAAAGATCTATAATTATTCATTTTCTGTTAAAGTTATTGCATTTTTAATAGTGTTAACGTCCGTTTTTACTACTGTGGCACCACAGGCGGTGGACACTAATGATACATGAAATGAAATGATAAATTGGGAAAGGATATATTTTTTTTAAGGAAGGAAACGTTCCAGGCCTAACTAAGTTTAGGGTACTTACCCGGCATTTGCCAGTTATGAGGACTGAGAAAAACCTGGAAAAAACCTCAGGCAGGGAGGACGGTCATGCCGGGATTCGAACCCCAGACCTGCCGCTCACAAACGCGCGCCTTAACGAACTCGGCCACCGTGCCGGTGAGCCAGTGCATGTGAACCTTTGAGTAAATTAAACTTGCACAGATGGGCAGAAGTGATTTGCTACCATTTACTGTTTTGGCAGTTAAATACCTTTCTTTTTTTCTTAAAACACCTGGGGACTCTTAGCATTTAAAATGTTTGACACATTGGGGTTTTTTTTCCTAAGGACATTTAAATATGGTAGTGGGTAGGCAACCCCCCCCCCTCCTCTATCAAAGTGATCACCTGTATACGCTTATTTCTTTTAAATGTTTGGTACATATATGTGTTTTGTAAAGTGCAAACTCTACCTTTAGGTTTGAAAAACTTGGTGCGGATTTCAAGCAAGTTTTCAGGTATCTGACTAAAGCTACCTTCTTAAAAAAATACTTGCATGACCATACCGTGAATCTCAATGTATATTTTTATCATATAATTTGGGAATGTAACCCAAAAATGTATACGTTGAAGTCTTTTTATTAAAACTGGGCGCGTTGGATGCAGTAGTATGTTTCAATGATGACTGCAGCAGCAGACTTAAAGTATATGAGCAGCGAAAGTTGTAGGAAAACTGCACTGAAAGCGATAAACGATATCGACGTAAAACGAGATATGCAAAACACCTCTTGAGAGGCCAGAGTTAGGAGGAACGGGAAGAAATGCAAAGAAAGTGAGGAAAGGTTTTGACTAGCTATGGATGTTGTAAATTGAAGAATCATGTCCATACTACCTTTAATTACACCTTTCCGAAACTTAGATTTTTCGTATTTCAGTGCATGGATGGCCGAGGTCGTTTAGGCGCGGATTCGTGAGCGGGGGATCTGGTGTTCGAATTCCTTCAGGACCCTCCCCCCTGACTGAGGTTTTTTCCAGGTTTTTCCCAGTCCTCATAAATGGCAAATGCCGGGGAGGTACCCTAAACTAACGCCTGCAACGTTTCCTTCCTTAAAAATCCTTTCCCAATATATCATTTCATTTCATGTATCATCAGTGTCCACCGCCTGTGATGCCTCAGTAGTAAAAATGGGCGTTAAACACTATTTAAAAAAATAGAAATGAACGTGTTTCCGTATATTTGGAGTCATAGGGCCAGTTTTTATTTTGCATTTTTTAATTACTTGATTGTTTATTTTATTATTTACTGATTTATTTATTTATTTTCCTATTTTGACTTCTGCAGTTTACTTAAGTTTTAAAACTTTTTTTTTTGTCTCTTTTGGATCGTTATGGATTTTTTCTGCGTTATTTACGCATTTTTTAAGGCACATAAAGAATTTCAATATATCGAAGTGAAAAAAGTTATAAAAATTAAATGTCATGTTCACCTCATCAAAATATCTATTGAGAATCTAGTTATACATTTATTTCTTTTCAAGCAGTCAAAAATCTTCTCCCGACCCCACTCACATAAGTTGTTTATTGTTTAAATAGCAGAACCTTCATTAGTGAAAGGACTGCATGGTTACCTCGGGCGTACGAATACCAGGAAATAGTATGAGGGGAATACTTAGTTCTGAATAGTCCTGACGAATCTTGTTCGATCTGCGAGAGACAATTCTATGAAATCTGTGGTGAGGCAACTTCTCAGCTGCATAAATGTAACCAACAATTGCAAGCGCGAAATATGAGAACGGCACAACTGTGCAATAAAGCGTTCCTACAGTGTGTTCAATACGGAAGTAACCTAATTCTCCTATAAACGCATAAACCTAAAATGAATTCGACCAGAAACCACTGCGCATTTTTTGCTCATTCGCCAGGACTATTAAAATTACTTTACTTTGTCTTGATCAGCATTTTCAAGTTGCCCTGGACAGTAAATTTTCTGTTGTAACTAGTATGAGCCCTTCCGAAATAGCTTCAGTCACTTCAGTGGAAGTAGAGCGTTCTTTTCCATAATGAAAAATGTTTTCTCCGACAAGCGGCTGACTGTGGCAGTTGATTCCATAAAAAAGCATCTCGTTGCTTGTAACCAAGAATAATAAATGTAAGTACTTTAATTATGTGATAAAGAAAGTATTAAGTGTCTTAGATGCCTATTTTTAATGAGTGATATTACTCTCTGTTTTTACTTTTATTAAATTTGTATTTTAATTATACTACTACCCTTTTTCAGATTTTAAGTGCTTTTTGGCTACCCAGTTTAATCCAAATAAATGCCTGAACTTTCGGGCTCTGCTTATGACGTATGGATAAATATTTTCCTGTTTGTTTTCAGTCTAGAATGCACATTTTCCACCTAAATTTATTACCTAGTTATTTATAATAATTTACTTAAAATATAGTACATGTGTAAAAATTAGCATGATTTCTGCATCCTGAAGTAAACCTTTTTTAAATTACATTCATAAGTGAGAAAAACATTTAGGTGGAATACGTCAAGCAGTACATATATTAGAACATATAAATATTCATTGAAAAAATCTGATAGATTGTGGGAAAAGCTCATCTGATTACTCTCCCAGCAGTGATACTTTTAGATTTTCATAACTGATTTATTATATACATGTCCCCAATAACTAATAACCAAGACAGGTACTTTTATATAATTATCTTTACGAGGAATTGTATTCAGTTTCATTCATTTATGTACCTGAGAAAACCAGTATCTTGAACAGTCAGAACTGCCTTCAGACCACCCATTGTCCTTAAATACAAGTTATCAGAAACGGATGCACTCAGTTTGTCTTACAGTGTCAGCTTCGTTGTGTAAACCAACATTTAAGAAGCGTTTTTACAATAAAACGTGCATCCGACATAAAATGTGCATTCCAGTGTAACAAATACAGTTAAACAGCAGCATTGTTTAAACAACGACATGAAATTTTAATCTCTCATGTGCACCATACGACATTCATTTGATAATTGTGTGTTTGGATACAAGACGCCTCATTTCTATTTGCAGATTTTTACATCTATATCTGGAATTAGAGTCTTTGCGGCTTAAGCCATTAAATGCGTTTCACTGTTTGGTCATTTATATTATTTTACGATGCGTCCCAGTCAGCTATCGGCCGGTCATGAACTTGGGCCACAAAGGCGGGTCAACTGACAAAATCTCCGGTGTTACTGATCCGTTATTTTCGCGCTCTAAGTCGTATCTCAGGCCCCATGTCAGTTGATGCTTGCAACTCATTAATAACTGTTCTTAATGACCACGACTTAATGGTTTGGAGCCATGCAATTTCATACAACTCAACTACGTTGATTCCTATATGTTTACTTTTTTTAAAAAATAATTGTCGTTCGTTTCGATGAATAAAAATGTATACCTGTCGTTTCCCTATGCTCTCTATCTCTCTCTCTCTCTCTTTCTAATGTAAAGAAAATCATTGTAATTCTCACCCATGATGCAGTCAGTTCTGTTAATGTACAAAAACCCAATTTACATATAATGTTGAACCTTTTCTTTAGCAGTCGCTGTCTTACTGACGCCAGAACACTTGAGCCAGCTGTGCAGGTGTGCTTTAGTTCGTCGCATAGTTAGATATTGCACAAATATTTTGTACATTAAAAAATCTTGCGCTTTCAAATTTAAAGAAATGATCCTAAGGCTCTATACAATATTTTATCAACCTTATATGAAAGATTTACGAGGATCACTATTTTAGTTTCGGAATTTGAAGAACTTATGAGTCAATGAGAGATGTTTCCAGTTGGCAGCACTGGAAAAAGAGTCTTAATTGGTAGCCATAGCTGAAGTTAGAGTGCGGAATTTGTTGTTGCTGATGCAGCAAAATGTTAATTGTTGTCGTATTCGCTATTTGTTTTCTAAGATGGAAGTGGTTCAAGAGCATTTTCGTGTAATGATTTTTTTTACGATTATAAATGCCGTTATCAAGAGTGCCTGGAAAAATTACTCTGCTCCTGTACGTACCTAATACAATTGATTTGCAGAGCTTAGACGAGGAAGAACAGCTTTGAAAGACAAGGAGCACAGGAGGCATCTAGCAGCAATAGGTACAGATGAAAACATCGCTCATGTAGAAGCCATAGTGAAGAAGGGTCTGAGGTTAATTTGCAGGGGGATAGAGAAGTCTCTACCCATTCATTTGCCGCAGGTGTCAGATCCTACACAAATATTTTCGCGTGAGAAAGCTTTGTTGTCACAGAAGAACATTAGGCAGTAAGAATGATGTGAAACCTGGAAATGCTTCGTCGTTTCAACGTTGGCCTCTTCTGAAATAACCAAGATATCTTCACAGATGCCGAAAACTGTAGGCAAAAGGGAAAACAACGATTTGAGTGCTACCAAAGACCTCCAGTGAAGGTCGAAGTGTAGGCTGGAAGATGGTTGCCCGTTTCTTCTCAGCAAGTGATCATATTGCAAACATTCCAGGAACCAAAAACAGTGAACTGTTACGCAACAGTTTGTTTCCCGAGTGTATCAAAAAGGAGATTGACTGCTGCTTCACCATGACAGTTTCTCTGCACACGCCACTTTGAATACAATATAATTTCTGCAAGAATCGGAGTGACACAGGTGAACGACCAACACTATAGTCCATATCTGGTTCCTGTGATTATTGTTATTGTTATTATTATTATTATTATTATTATTATTATTATTATTATTATTATAACATTTATTTATATATTTTTCCCCGTTTCCAAACGTAAAGGAAAAACTGAGGGGCTACTATGACAGTATTTGTTGATTTGGTTTATTTGCAGACGCTCTTTAACATCTCTGGTTATCAGCGTCCCGTTCAATTCAGGCCTTGAAACGCCAGTAAATTTTGTTCAGAGGCCATTTTTTTTTTCCAGACTTGGGGTTCATTTTCGTGCGTAAATATACGACACTGGATCCACGACTTTACTTCCCTTCCGAAGGAAGCCATACTTAGAATTTTTATGCCGTAAACACCCACCGACTCTGGCCGGGATTGAACCCGCTATCTTGGGTCAGGAATCCGGAATCTTTTTCGTCCAAGGAAGGTCGGTGCCATCTCAAAAGAAGCATGACATAACTGCTTCCATGGTTGATTTCGGTGAGTTTAACTTTGTATCGATTGGGAAGACGCATTCGAAAAGAAACAGGCAGTTGCAGAGTTCTGCTTAACAGAAACCTGAAAATTAAATAGCTACTCGTGCAAAATAGAATATTCATACATACACATTTTCTTCTAAGTATTCTATTACGTATACAACGATGTTATATAAGTAAGGCTATGCAGCAAAAATAATATTTAGTGTGTGTTTCCTTATGTTAAAGTGAAGCTTATCAGCAGGCAACTGTTTTGAAGCGGCAGAAAATATTCAATTTAATAAGTGCGTTTTAAGCATAATTCGGACGATACGTCGCAGTTTCACAAGAGTATAAACGCGTACAATCTTATTTACCGGTAGTATTTTCAAGGACAATGTTACGAGATACACTTGAGATGTTATTGTTTATTAAACCGTAAATCCTGGGAAAATACTCAATGGAGTTTGGCTGCACGTAAATATTTTGGACAGTGGCATGACGTTGTTACGATCGGCTGTTGTTTGTGTGCCTGTGGTAATGACTTGCAAATAAGGAAGTGCTTTGCAATATTGTAGCTTAAAAAATATAGTTATTAACCTTCGTTAAACAAAGACAATGTAAACACCACTGCAGGAGCTACTTTGTGCGACACAAGGTCTTATTGCTTGTAGATATCAATTCTCTCACTGCAATAAATATTATGCATTGTCCAAAATTGCAAGAAACCTAAAGCGAGATTCTTGCTTTAAAACCCTTTGCAACGGTCTTTCTCTCAGCTTCAGAACTAATGCAAGGGTGGAATCGAAAATACATTATATAGGAATTTAACATTACCATAAGATCTTATGTATAAACAGTTGAAAATCGCTGGCCTTGTCCTGTACCTTAATAGGCTTGCACTAGGTGGCAATGGAGAAATAGTGAAATTACAAACCTACATGCAAGTTAATAAAATACATGTCAGTGTAATTAAATGCATGCAAATACTTATCGGCATGATTAAATACACGTTAATATAATTTAATACCTTTCAGCCAAATTAAATACATGCCAACCTAATTAAATACATTTCAATGTAATTAAATACATGTCAATGTAATTAAATATCTGTAAACCTAATTTAATGTAAGTAAACCTGATTAAATATATATATCAACCGAATTAAATGCTTGTTAGTCTAATTAAATACACATCGAAAAGATTAAATAAACGTTAATATAATTTAATTCATTTCAACCAAATTAAATATATGGCAACCTAATTAAATATATTTCAAACTAATTAAGTACATATCAACCTAATGAAACACGTGTCAACCTAATTAAATACATTTATGCATAATTAAATGCATTTCAGCCTAATTAATTATATTTCTATCTAATAACATATATTTCAACCTAATTAAATATATGCTAATATAATTTAATACTTTTCAATCTAATTAAATACATGTCAAGGTAGTTTAATACGTTTCTCTCCGATTAATTAAATGTCAACCTAATTAAATAAGCAAAAACTAATCTATGAACTATAGTACTTATCTAAGTTTTTCTTAAATTTGTCAACTGTTAGAGGACAGCCCTCAAAGAGTGCTGCAGGTAAGTTATTGCAATAATCAATGATCCTATGTGAGCATGAAACTTGTCCTACGTCTGCCCTCTGTTGCCTTTTGGACTTTTAAATTTAGTTCTAATAAGAGGTTATGTTAAGTTTAAGTGAAAAATCCTTCCATTCCTATGACCCTTACAAACCTTATAAAGTGCACAAACCTCGGTTTTTTTTTTCTTCATCTAGTTGCCAAGAAAGGCCAT
Organism: Metallyticus violacea; assembly: GCA_030762175.1. Taxonomy (NCBI): domain Eukaryota; kingdom Metazoa; phylum Arthropoda; class Insecta; order Mantodea; family Metallyticidae; genus Metallyticus; species Metallyticus violacea. The sequence goes on from CM060842.1 coordinate 54,091,865, forward strand.
TCCAGAATCTGCACCTTTTGGAACCTATGTCCTCTGTTTCTTTGCTTGAAGAAGAACAGCATTTCAGTTGGACCTTTTTTGAGAATTTCGTGTCATTCAGTTTCACTTCTTTTTGTAAAGGAAATCTCCAGCAAAGAACTAATGATATCTTCATGTAACGCGTTAAGTTAGCATCAGTTCCCTCGGTGGATAGAAAAACCAGTCAATATGCAGGATTTAATGAACTACACCTAAATAGTTTCAGAGAGTGTAGAGATGCGTATATAAGCAATTTGAGACAGTAAGCATATTGCCTATCTGTTCAAGTTTCGAAGCTATGGCAATAAGTTTCTAAAGCGCCAGTACGCCGCTGACTAATGAAGATGCATCTCGAAAGCATAACACACGATAATGAAGGCAGGTTTCTGAATGCATCACTCTGGCGTCATGTTTATAACATTAGAAATGGTTATTTATTTATTTTTTTTTTCAGTTCGACTCTCCGTTCATCACTTTTTTAATTTTATTTGTTTTCTGACTGCAGCTTTTAGTCTACGTTTTAAATTGATATTTTAATTTATACACTTAAATCTTAATATACCAATTCATATAATTACAAGCGTTGTAGCTGTTATTGTACTTATCAATCAGAATCGTGTCCTGAGTATGCGTTAGGTAAATTAAGTTTTAGGCATCATGTTGGTAGTAAGTTTGTTAGCATTGTGTGCTGGTAATACATTCTTTGTTAAGAAAGATAATAATAAAACTAATAAACATTGAGTAAATTGCATTCATAGTTCTTTAGTATGCATATCGCAACATTTCGTATTTAATAAAGCAATCAAATTAATGCCATGACAAGAATTTAACCCGCCGGTGCCATTATTGAGGCACCACAGGCGGTGGACATCAGTTTTTGCGTTAGGCATTAGGCCACACAAGCAAAGAGCTCCTTCTAGAGTAGGCTGCATAATGCAAGGAGGCAGTTAGAGGATCAGTGTCGCCCTGTCACATGATTAGTTCGAGTATTGAGGGATTTTTATGGCATTACATTTTGAAATCGCTGATAATGAGCTGAGGAAAGTCGATATTTCTATGCTCTCAATAACACCTGTACATATATAGGTGTGGGAAAAACTTACTTCACTGTCTTTCAGTGACGTAATGATTACTATGACAACCAAGTGCGTACAGGAGGCCATGCTTCATCGGGCCACCACCGTTCCTTCAGGCGCTGGCGATGTAACTCACATAGAGTACGATTCCATAACGTATGTGACAATGGTGATTATTATGATTATGAAAAGACATCAGACTCGGCCTCCATTGTTTCTTTTGATCAGCCACTACCTCCTTATGTTTAAAATGATTGCAAAATAGCATTTTTATTCCAGTAGTAGTCCCACCTCGAAAGAAAAAATATCCCGATATGATGTATGGCTTCCAAATGTAGGATATTCAGGAAAAACGATTTCAAGGGATCCGAATTACGATATATCAAATATTGTCATTGTCAATATTACATTAAAGAGAAAATGAAATGACGATTACAGAACTATTTCAAACGCTCCGAAATCTTTGACACAGTTATCACGTTGTTGGAGGTTTAAATATCAGACTTTAATCGATTCGAAGATAAGAACCACCTGCAGAGGTTCTGTATCGAACAAGCGTATCAGAAGTATAATATCCCTGATATGACTCAGTATCGAGGAAGAAGATAAGAGACACAGAGGAGATTTAAAATAGTTCTAGAATTGTTCTGAATGCTCTTAGATGAAAGTGCAATAAAGAAAGATTAAAAATGTTTGACCTTGTTCTTATTATAAAGTTTATGACACTCCTGATGCGACCTGGCACATTTTCCCTTCGTCATATGAAGATTTTAAAACATACTGAATTAGGAAATTATTTTGTAAGTATTCAGAGGGAAAACTTTTAGAGGGAAAAAAATCAGGTTCATTGTGTTGCTAATCGCACTCTACAGCAGTGAAAGCTCTGAGGAGGTAGTGGCTGATCGAAGAATGTAGTACTGTGAGTGGTTTCGAAACATGGTGCAAGAGGACGAGGCCTTCGAAGGGAAAGTTGTTTGATCCAATGAGGCACAATTTAAGTTGAACTGTTAACTGACATAGCTGTGTCTATGCACATGTTATTTTAGAAAAGGCTGTTAATTTACCTGGAATTAATGTTTGGTGTGGGTTGTTATCTAGGAATCGGATGATATGCACATCCGTCTTACCCGCGTTCAAACACTTTGTGGAAATGAGGAATTTTACTTCCAACAGGATGGTGCACCATCACATTACCGCCTAGATGTACGTGCGTAACTTGATGACAATCTTCCAAGCACCAAACAAAGGACGAAGAGGTCCGATTGAGTTTCCACCGCATTCTCCGGATCTAACTCCGTTGGACTTCTACCTATGGGGAACTTGTATACGGTAGAAAACCAGCTACACTGACAGCACTTCGGGAAGAAATTGAAACGGCAATATCTGAGGACACTTTCGCAAACGTTGCTCACTCAGTAGTTCAACGTACTCAGAAGTGTATCGATGTGATGGTGAACATTTTTAACAACTGTTGTAACTGTAAAAGTCTAAGATGATTAGAGCTCATCATTTTCTGTTTGTGTGAATTCAGTTTTGTTATGTTAACACAGTTTTTTTTTTTCTTTGCTTGAAGTGTATAGACTTTTTGGCACCCTCTGTATTATTTCACCAGAAATGTTGCGAAACATGTTTTCAAACTGGTTTTAAAATCTAAGGATGCTGAGATTAATAGTTTATGGAAAAAGTGCACCTAAAGCAGGAAACAATTTTTATAATTAATATTTTTCTAGCTTAGTAATATAATTAATTTAGAAGTAATTGCTTAATAAGTGCTAAAATTTTTGTTTGGATAGACAGTATAGTTTTTCAGAAAACTCAGCTTGTATTCTGTTGAGGTTCAGCACGAAAATCGCCATTATGTCTTTACTAAGTGTCCTTAATGATAAACTAAAGGAATGTAGGTGCACTTTTGAAAGTCATATGTATTTACTAAGAGCTGAAATTACGACAAAACATCTTTAGCACCTTACAAGTTTTCATTAATAAATATGTTATTTCCTCCTGACGTTTCAATTCCGTTCAATACAGTTGCCCACTAGCAAATCGAAGTGATTGCTTTTTGTTTTATTCTATTTTCTTTACATGCAACATGTTATGCGTTATTTATTGTCGCTTTGATTGTATTGGTCTTCTCGCGACATCTGTTGATTGCAGGTGCATTCTGTGGGCGTGAGTCTGTAGGGATGAATAAAATGAAATGAGTTAATGATGACGCAAATAAGTTCCGAGTCCTTGGCGCCTTAAAGTATTCAACTTTTCAGTGTAAGAAAAACTCCGAAAAAATCTTACTCCCAGACAGTTTTTCCTGACCGGTATTCGAACCCAGAATCTCCCGATTAGTAGGCGCAAACGACCAGTAGACCACGGATCTTTATCATTGATAATGTTGGATTTATGTTTAAGCAGCGATAAATATACACCTTTCTTTAAAATTATGGATTACAAGGTGACCAAAAAATTCTTTCGGTTTCAGACCAGATATGTTCTGAACAATGTAACATGTTTAATATTAAATATATTCAAAACCTGCCAGAGCGAATTTCATTGTGGTACAACTACTTAGAATGAAAAGCAAAAAATCCATCCAGTGCAGCTTTGACATCATCAAAGTTCGTAATTGCTTTCCTCAGTGATAATAATAATAATAATAATAATAATAATATTTATTATTATTATTATTATTATTATTATTATTCAGTTAGACGATAATCTGATGGTGCAGTGTTTGAAGAATATGATGGATGCACTAGTGTCTCCCAACCAACGCGGATAATGGTTTCGCCTTAGCTGTATGTGGTTTTACATTATCATGCAAAAGAATACACTTTTACTATTCACGGGGGCAGGCTGCTTAGTTTTCAACTTTTCATGAACACTGTTGTTTAGAGTGTACAGTAGCATTGATTATTTAGCCGGCTGACAACGATGCACAGCTCACTAGATATAAAGAATAACTTTATTTTGGCGCAGTGGGCGTTTCAGTTAATTACGAATAAATTCGTGTGTTGCCAATAAATGATGATGGCATCTTGGAAAGTCGCGAAGAATACATTTCTCATCGCATGTCAGTGCCTATCAAGAAAGGAATCCTTCTGCTGACAATCAAAACAGGCGTTAGCTCGGCCATTTTCTGGAGCTATTATCAACTCATGTGGAACGCATAGACGGATTTTATATTGTTTCCTAGCTGCTGTAAGTGGAGCCGCTTGGTTTCTGCACTGACGTTGAATTGCTGCTCCACGTCCTCACAAGTCTGACTGTTGTCCACCTCAAAGTCGCTAAGAGAATTTCACGAACGGATCGTTCGTTCACAGCATCTTGGCATATTTTTCGCGTCGCTGCAGTTGCACTGTTTCCTAGTTTAAATTCATAGAGCATACAACTCATATTGCTTAGGGGTGATCAAGTTTAACCCCTCTTTTCTGAATACTGGGTAATACTAGGAAAAGTTGAACCCCCCTCTTCCCAGCTTAACATTTTAACTCTTGGCAACAATTCGTAAGCACCTTCATTTTATTTGTTACACATAATTGTTGCCAAAGCTGTAAATTTGAGCATTGCAGAAAAATGTACAGAACTTTTTGCTCAGCTGTATATTACTTCGGTTTAGATACTAGTAAGGAAAAAATAAATATTGTATGGCACACAATAGTATACACATTTTATATGTTAGTGCCAAACTTTTCATTCGTGGATAAAAATTTAACTATAATCTCTTGTCCCATAAATAATTATGTCAATATTAGTAGTCTAGTGGTCACCATACTTGCTTCGTAGACCCAATCCCGGCGAGGGTCAGTGGATATTTTCGGGCGTAAAAATCCTAAGTATGGCTTACTTCGGAAAAGAAGTAAAGCCGCGGATCCCGTGTCGTAGATTTACGGCACGTAAAGAAACCTCAAGCCTGAAAGTAAAGACCTCTGAGCAAATTTATCGGTCATTTCACGCCCTGAATTGAATGGGACGCTGATGACCTGAGATGTTAAAGTACATCTTAAATAAGCCAAACAAAATAAATAACTATTATAGTTTTTTTTCATTTAATGTGTGCGTCTGTAATTGTTATATTAAAAAAATAGAAAAAAATTGAAAAAAAAAAGCAAATTCTCTGCATTTTGTGTTAGAGATGTACGCTAGTAAATTTTTTAGAGTAATAACAAACTGTTTATACGAGAGTCATTTTGGCAGATACTGTGCTTTCTTAGGAGTCTTGCAAAATAAAAAGGAATGGTTAAAGGTATGACTTGACCAATAAAGAACTAAGCAACAGTTGCATTGTTAAACAGGGTTTTGTAGAGCAGGTATGTTTTAAAAGAAGTTATATATAATATACTTGTAATTACCGCCACGAGTGGCCGAGGTCGTTAAGGCGCGGACTCGTGAGCGGAAGGTCTGGGGTTCGAATCCCCCCAGGACCGTCCTCCATGACTGGAGTTTTTTCCAGGTTTTCCTGAGTCATCATAAATGGCGGGGAAGTACCCTAAACTTAGGCCTGAAACGTTTCTTTCCTTAAAAAAAATCCTTTCCCAATTTATCATTTCATCCTATGTATCATCAGTGTTCACCGCCTGTGGTGCCTCAATAATGTTACTGGCGTTAAACACTATTAAAATAATTGTAATAAGAGGAAGTTTAGGATAAAATGTGTTATGATAGGATAAGAGATTAAGGAGGTTATTGGCATCGCCGCCACGCGATATATCTTCTGTATCTAGACCTCTCAAAGGGAACATCTCCAGGAGCAAGGGATGAGACTAGGGATACCTGGAAGTAGGCGAAATGGTCCCTAACGATTCCTCAGTTTATAGGTTTCAAGCGACGCACAGCAGGCCTGCAAGTATCGCTACGGTATCATTCGACGGCGGCCAAAACCGGTAAAATTCTCCAGACGGAGGATAGGAACTTCTCCTAGCTCGAATCCACCGCCGTGACACACAGCACCCATACTGCCTCGTTTGACACTTTCACCCTGGCAACCAATACTATACGAGGGCAATTCAGAAAATAAGTTCGTTAATTGTTTTAAGGAATGTTACTTTATTCTTGGAACTTTTATTACACACAAGTGAAAAGGACACTGTTCAGTTATTTTTCAGCATAATTTTCATTTACATTTAGCCATTTGCCTTACCGCTTCACAAGCTTTGAAATCCCCTCTGCGTAGAACTTGCCGTACGCTTTCCTTGAGTTTTGTTAGTATCTGACAGTAGACACTACGAGTCTTTTTATTGTTGTGCCTCGTTCCATGAACTCCACCAACAATACGAGGTGCATTCAAGTTATAACAACTTCGACCTTTTTTTTATCAGGACTAGAAACAGATAGAAACTGCGGTTTACTTTAAAATACGCGGGCACTCAATAAGTGATAGAGATGGCAGCACTGTATGGCACACAGAACTGTAGCGGCAGCGGCGAAAGTGAGGACTGTTTTTAATACTTCAAAATGGCGACGTTTTCATTACAAGAACAGCGTGTAAGCATACGTTTTCTCAATTTGCTTGGTTTGACACCGATTGAAATTCTTCGCCAGTTGAGTGAGACATGTAGTGATAGTGTCATGGATATGTCTAGTGTGCGTTCATGGGGCGAAGTTCAAGGAAGTTAGATCGTTATGTGACAACAAACCAAGGCATTCTCGGCAAGCCGATCTGAATACATGATTGAGCCAATAGAGGAAGTTGTTTTAGAGGATCGCCGTATCAGTGTGGAACGCATCGCCTCCAAAATTGGCATTTCCGTGGGATCTGTGTACACAATCCTGCATAAGACTTGAAAATGCGAAAAGTGTCATTCAAGTGGGTGTTACGAATGCGGACGGATGACCACAAGGCTGCGCATGTAGCATGTTGTCAGGCAATGTAAACGCGTGATGACCGCATAAATGGGACGTTCTTTTCACCGATTGTGACAATGGACAGCGACTTTTGGTTGTTTCAACCTTGTATTATCATTTTATATCTTTCATTACCATTTAGAATAAACTTTTATGTCCAAACACTTATTCTAAAAGAAGAGAAAATTGGCATTAACATATAACACATTGTTACGCGTTCAATAAGTATGTTACACTTCTGGCTGTTAACACGAATAACAGCTCCATCCCGACCGGCATACTGAGAAAGTTCGATATAAATGTCAATTTAATTAATCGCGTCCCATTCCTGAACAACAACTACCCGAACCGAATGCGTGCTGCTTAGGCCTCGCTTTCGGGAAGTCCCGGGTTCAAATCCCTTGGGAATGGCTATCTTGACCTTGGGGTTTTTCGTGATTTCCCCAGGTTTTATAGAATCTAAGTTCCTTACCAGAATTTTCCACTCTCCCATTTCATATCATTTCATTCCGTTGGTTCTGTTACAGAATCAAAAGACCCAGGGCGAGATGGGCTGGTGTCGTATGACGGCGGTCTGCACTTCGGAAAGATTTCTGCCCTGCAAGCAGATCCTTCTGAGGGGCTCGAATTCCTTGGCTTCGGGAGGTTCTGTCTGGAAATTTTTGGGGACCGCGTCTATCCATTGGAGCGAGGGCACGAACGGCCAGCCGTTGAGCAACGCTGAAATACCGAAGTATTCTCCTCGGCCCCTAACAAATTAATTCATTCCATCCCGTAGAGTTTTGAGCAGAATGCCTTTATAATTAAATACATTTTTGCAACGATAAACATTGGCAACTGGCTAATACTCTACATGTTTTCTATTACTATTTACCAGGGATAAGTCATCACAACTGTTCTTTATTTTTACCTTGTGAATAAGGGACAAACAGAGCAATCTAAGATATATGATTGAAAGCCTATGAAATTTACTTTCGAAGGAAGCCACCAGATGGTGTATATGAGCAGAGCTTCGTGTCTCAGCAATCCCCGAAGCTCAGTTTGTGAGCGACAGTGGTCAGGTATGTGCATATTGTGAAAATAACATTTTTCCGTACAGGAATACGCAAGAATTCCACCAGAGCTAAGGGAAGATCTATCGAACGGTGCCGAGGAGGACAGAGGTCTTCCCATAGCCAGCAATGAGCTGTCGATGTACTTGGAGATCACTTCGAAGGCTGCTAAACACCGTGGTTTACATGGCGATTGCAACCCTGTGTAAGTAGTTGTATGTAACTTTTACTAATGCCATAATAAACAAATGTTATCCGGTGTTTTGCTTCTTCCCTACGCGGGCTGCCTATCGTTATATGCCATATACTTTCAATCGTATATGTTAGATTTTTCATTTTTTCCCTTGTTTGCGATGCCATGACTTATGGCTTATCCTCGTATTTACATTTTATTGAAAGTGGCTCAAAATACTTTCACCAAACGGTAATGTGTGTTTGCGATTATTGTTGGAAAACATAAATTTTCTTTCCGAAATAAAGGTCATCATTAAAGTCCTTCAACTTGACCTATGACATTCATTTTGTGTATTTGCTAAAATTAAAAATAAAGCAAATGCTGATTTCTTACGTGCGTCAAATACTGCAAGATAAGTATCATATTGTGAGAAATTCAGGGGTCAGAGAAACAGATTATCACATTAATATCTAACACAAAACATTAAACAAAGTTACAACGCCAACATGTGATGCTGTTTTGGATGATTCCCAGATTATTTCATTCATTATTTGTGTAAATATGTCATTTAATTTGGCAAACCATTTGAAATACTACAATTCACTAGAAAGCACTTGAAAATATGGCTGGCAACCGACAGTAGTTTTGAGTATGTCGTCGCCAACTTGAAATTTTGATTCTTTCACAAGTATGCTGACAGTATCTTGAGGGAAAATACAACTGAACATTTCTATGCAGGTACAGAACGTACGGGTTCCAGAGTATTATGTATTGCAAATTGTGTGTGTGTGTGTGTGTGTGTCTATATATATAAGATACTGATATTTGGTCAGTAGGCTAGATTAGAAGGCTTGATTAAAAAAGCCTTATGTAGATGAATCATGTACAAAAAACGTTATGAGAATGTAGCCTTTCTGCTTCTGTGAACATTCTTTAGGTAACTAGGCAGTGCTGGTTTGAATGGTTGCTGATCTTACAAGTATTAAGAGCAAATAGTCACTGTATTTGTATGTTGTTATATTCACGCCTGTTAATGTTAAGGCAACCAAGTCACAGCATTCATTAAGTTTCATATACGAGGGATAAATCGTGTCATGGGAATTATTTTTTTTTTCCTCGCGAACAAGGAAAACACTAAAAATATAAGATATACGATTGAAAGTACATGAAATGTAATTTCGAATGAAGTCACCACATTATTTATGTGAGCAGAACTGCTTGTCTCAGAACGCTGTGAAGTTCAGTTGATGAGCGACAGTGGTCAGAAATGGAGGTCACGAAGAGGGAACAACGTACATACGCGAAAATACGCGAAAATAGCATTTCTTTGCGGAAGGAATGCACGAGTGCCACGCAGAACTACGATAAGCACTGCAATCCTGTGTCCTGCCCTATCGAACAGGGGCGAGGTGAACAGGGGTCTTCAAAGGGGCAGAATGTTAACTGCCGATCTGCCGCGTAGTGGAAGTTCTGTGTCCGCAGACAAGGATGTGTAGGGTGATGGTAATGGAACAGTGCTTACACGCTGATAGGCGTTGGACACTTGTGGAATTAAGGGAGCAAATAGGAATTCCGGCAAAAAGAGTACACCTTATTTTGTGGGAGGACCTGAACATGTGGAAAATGTGTGCAAAGTGGGTAATTAAGTGAGGTACAGAAATGAAGTTGCTACGAAACATGTGGCATCAACCTTGCGTGATTTCAGGAAGAAGTGGATGCCATATTGAATCGCATCATTGCAATTGATGAAACGTGGGCAAAGGCATATGAACCAGAATTCAAGCGACAGTCCAGTGAATGGCAAAGCAAACACAAGTTTGGCCAAACTCCTTCACGAACAAAAGTCATGATCATTCTGATGTATGACAGGCAAGGTGTACTTGTGTGTTATTCAGTGCATGAGTTGACTATTGTGAGTGCCCAATATTACAGGTCTTGTTGTCACAATTGTGCCAGCGTACGCAACAAAGAGTTAGAACTTTGAACAACGCTGTTATTCTCCACGATAACGCGACAGCAGACAAGTCGACAGTGTCAAGTGTCTTTTACAGCGGTGAGGAATGAGAAGTTCTTACACACTCGCCATATTCTCCCGAACTCAGTTCCTGTGAATATGGTCTCATCCCCAAAGTTAAGCAGCCATTGCGTAGGAATGTTTTGCTAACAAAGAGGACATTTTTACAGCATTTCGAAGCAAGGTAGCTTACATTAGCAACTCATGTGCAGCAGATGGTATTCAGCGCCTTGCTCATAGCTAACAGTGATGTACTTGGAGACTGCTTTGAAGGGTGCTAAACATAGTGGATTACCTGGAAGACCCTTCCTGCGACGGATTTGCAACTCTCTGTAAGTAGATGTGTGTAACTTTTGCTCATGGCATAATAAACCAATGTTGTACAGTTGCCTTTTGTTTCTGCCCCACGAGGGCCGCCTACATCCGTTGGTAAAACCACTCAGCAGTAAACGTCATATACTTTCAATTGTGTATCTTAGATTTTTCGTGTTGTCTCTTGTTCGCGAGGGAAAAAAATAATTGTCATGACTTATGATGAGTTCTAGCTCTACATACTATTTAATGGTAGTGTACCAGTGTTTTGACGAAGATAGCTGCATGACACTATCATCCTTGGTGTTGGTTTCTGTTGCGGCATAAAGAACACACTATTCTGGATTTTATCATGAATTGGCCATTAAAAAGCTGGATGCCAGAAGAACCGCGCCATCCAACACTTCGCTGAGAGCGGTACTGTTGATAGGATCTAAACTCTGTGGGGACCATAGTGTTGTCATCGTTGTGGGGTCTGTGTTCGGTAGAATCCTGTTCGAAAGCAGACAGTGATGACCACTGAGATGAACATATTCGGCAAATTCATGTTCAGAATGCTTAGTCTTGAATCTCTAGACCTTGAGCTGAGAGCTTTTTGTTGCAATGTTAGACATTCTTACTGCAGAACTAAAGGAGCAGAGGTTGTTGAGATGCAAAATACTGTTACATCACTACACTAACAATGGCCAATAGAAAAACACGCATATCAATGAAAAGAGTTCAATATTGAAGAAAACTACAATCGTAATTCACATGTATATGCCTTGAATTCGCTAGAAGCTTCTGAGGGGATCCAGAAGAGCAGCCATCCTGCCTCAACAATGATTTGGTGGGGAGTGAGTTATGATGGTGTCACCAAGCTCCGTTTCTATCAAAAGAAAACCACCCAAGTGCACGGAATCGCTCTGATAGAATCTGAATACGACTTTGTTCAACAACAGCCATTGGAGCTTCCAGCCCACAAGACAAGATCTATACAAACATGACTTGAGAAAATGTTCCAAATTTTATTAGTGCTCAAGATCATAGACCGGCAATTTTGATATTTCAAACTTCTCTAAAATAGTACTAATCTAAATGAAAGACAACAGATAGAACTGGGCTTCAGTATTTCGAATATCACAAAACATAAAAGTATATCTTGCGGTTACGGAGGTATTCACCAAAGTATGTGCGAAAATTCACCCTTAAGCTGTTCTCCAGCGGTACGTCTGATTTAGTAAACTGCCCACGTCTACAAATATTTCTAAAAGGTATGCTGGGAATGCAACTAGCGACCCCGTAGCAAAAATAACCACAGAAATCTGAAATCGAAATCGAGATATTAGGCGGAAAAAAAAAGGGAGGGCACAAGTTTATAGATCGTCATTTTGAAATTTCAAGTCTAGCTATAATACGCAATAAACTAAAACAGAGATATGCTCACTGCAGATTGAATATGTACAAAATATTAAAATATGCTTTGCGGTTGCGCAGATATTAATATTCACAATGCTGGAGCCCCGCTCTATCTACAGGGCACTTGGCGAGGTTTGAAATTTCAACATTGCCGGTTTATAGATTTGCCATTTTTTGTGAGCCAAAAGAAAAAAAATCTCGATTTGTATAATTCTTCATTTCTACATACAGTTCTCTAGTTTTATTCCCAGTATTCTTTATAGGGCAATCAAGGCATGCTTCAAGGCAAGAGGCTTACGAATTTGAGACGTACCTCCAGGGAGACCCAAAAAGCCATTTTTAGGACATCCTTTGGAGAATATCTGCGCAACCACAAGACAGATTTCTAACTTCTGTGCATATTCGGAATTCTGGGATACGCTCTGTATCTGCAGGGCTCAACGCCGTCTTTTGTTTTGTTTACTGAATCTTTTAGCAAGACTTGAAATTCCAAATATTATGAGGCACTTTTGACTCTGTAAGAGAACCAACAAAAATATTATTACTTTTTAATAGTGTTCAACGCCCATTTTTACTGCTGAGGCACCACAGGCGGTGTATACTGATGAATGAGATGAATGATAAATCTGGATTTTTTTTTTTTTTTAAAGGTTTCCAGCCAAAGTGTAGGGTAACTACCGCATTTGCCATTATGAGGACTGAGGAAAACCTGGAAAAAACCTCAGTCACAGAGGATGTTTCGGTTGGAGTCGAACTACAGAACTCCCGCTTATGAATCCGCACCTTAACGACTCGGCCACTCGCGGCGGTTAACCACCGAAATGAAATGATACGAAATGGAAAAATTCGTGGAATAATTATCCATCGCAGCAGTCTTTAAAACTTGAACCATCTCGCTTGATAACCATAGTAACTTTCGCTTTTGTAAAACAAATGAAACACTGCATGGCGATACAGAATGTTTATGGCTGACTTATGAAAAATTCTGTATCCGAGTTGTTAAGAATAATTAGGCACTATAGCAAGTATCAACGAAAAGGAAACCTAAAAGTTTTAAGAAAAATTTGTTAATGACAACGTCTTTTCAGAACAGACTCTAATGGCGTCTATGACGTTAGTTTTTCTTGGAACTCATATTGTACGTCTCATTTCCCTTTTATTTTTCCCTTATACATATAAACCAGGCAAAATGACCTGGGAAATACATCATCATGTTATATAAGCAAATAGACTGATGGTAAGCCACCTGTGTGTATGACGAACGTCCAAAGTGCCTAATGGACAAATGAGTCACTTTATGTTTGCGTAGTATATCGTATACATGTAGACGTTTTAATTTTGTTTTAACTGGAACCGTAGACAATCTACTCATATGTCTGTCAACTCATCGGGTCCAACAGCCAACGTTCGCGCACAGGTATACAGAAGGCCTGTAGCAAATCAATGTTTATTTCTTAGTGCTGTTCCAGAAGTATAATTTACAACATCTTTACTTTAATATGATCTCTAATCACGAATCTATGACTTTGAAATTAGACATGACTATTTGGAATATATATTTATAAGATATTTAATGGAGGACATGAAACATAAAAATTAAAAAAAGCGTTTAGTTGAATTAAAGCTATATGTCTTAATGGGTTTAAAGAAGCTTTTGAATTTTGTCAAGCTAAAACTGGTAATAACATTTTTAAATGTTGCTTTTGATTATTTTCAGACTTTTCCTTTCTGTGTAGGGTTTTGCTACTAATCTTGTTAACATAGATGTTCTATACATATAAGGTACCCTTATCTGATATTTACATTTGTATTGTTAACTTATCGCGAGTGATAAGAAAAACGCACTGAAAGAAAAACTGCAGCAAAAATTCCATAATGGAATTAACTTTCTCTAAAGTAGAAAATATCTTATCGGATATCATTGAACATTTCAAATGGAGGATTCAAAAAGAAAGTTATATTTGTTGCCTAATCAAATAGCGCTACGCAAAAGAGTGGCGCAGAACAGAACTCAGATCTTCCTGTAGAACCAATTTCGTTGTAGTAACGATCAGAGGGATATCGTAGCGCAAGTTCAAACTGGCGCGTAAACAGGAAACGTTACTCCAAGATTGAAGTACAAGGGATAGAACAATTTTTGTGGGACAAACGTTTCGATTACATAGAGATTCATTGCCAATTTTCGGATCTGTGTGGGTCAAATAGATCAGTATTAAAATGGTGTCATCAGTTTGTTCAATCAACACACGTGATTCTGATAGGCAAGGAAGAGGCGAACCACGTCAAGCCAAAAGACATTGTGCTGCAGGATGATGCAATGGTTCTCAACAATCAAAGAATGATTGTTGCGAAAATTGTACAGTAGTTGAGTATCTCAATAGACAGTGCTCATTTCATCGTCCGTCTATCGTCAGGGATTTGAAAAATTGGTTAAACGTTCAGAGAGGTGTTCCCAAAACTGAGTGTTTATGTAGAAATATAGTGTGGTATGTCTGTGTCATATTATATTGTAATGCCTTGATTAATAAAAGTTCCTTACCTCGGAATTATCACTTACTTTCTGAATTACTTTCTTAAGTTTGGGCGAGAGATTAAACAACTGTTGAGGAAACTTGAAAACACGTTTTAGCAAAATAATTTAAGCATAAATTACGAACAAAAGCATTTACTTTTTGGGATGGATAAGCATATATTGACCAAAGTCAACTAGTTAGGTCCTCATGAAGATGAATGAAATGAAATACTTCTACAAATAACCCGAAGTCCCTTGACATTTAAAGGTATGTGGTAATCGCAAAATAAAAATAACATATCCCGCCGAACCAATCTGCCCTACTAGTTGACAAGTAGATATTTGTCACAGCGTTAGGCAAAATCATTCAGATAAGTTAAACTTTATTCCAATTATGCACACTAGGAATTAGAATGTTATATTACACGAAACAATAAAATATAATTGTAATTTAATACCTAAACACTTTAAAATATATCTATAGAATAATAATAATAGTAATAATAATAATAAAATGTTTATTGTAATAAAGTGATTATGAATTAAAACTCCATAGGCTTAAGACAAGAAAAATTATAAAATATTGATTCGGGCTGTAAAAACGAAACATTTGAACTTGGTGGGAGGTGAATAGTTCCATTCTGTTGCGACGGCCATCTTGACCTTGGGTTCCCTGGTCTTTTAAGTGCTGGATCTTTCATTTCAGGAATTTTTCGCTTTCGTGCCTCATTACATTCCGATGCTTCTTGTAGACCCAAGATCGCGGGTTCATTTCCGGCCAGATCGATTGATTTTTTTTTTCAGGCGTAAAAATCCTAAGTATGGTTTCCTTTGGAAGAAAAGTAAAGTCATGGGTCCCATGTCGTAGATTTATGACACGTAAAAGAATCTCAAGCCTGAAAGAAGAGGTTTCTGAGCAAAGTTTATCGCCGCTTTACTCCCTGAAATGAATGGAACGCTGATGACCTGAGCTATTAAAAAGCGACCGTAAATAAACTAAATGAACAACAGATAGTATTGTTTGCGGGTCGAAAGTTTCAAGTGGGCTGGTGCTATGTGCTCTGTGGCAGTGGCTTTCGCTTTGGCAAAGTTTTTGTCTCGACGTATAGAAGCGGCCCTTCTGGCTGCCTCCTTCGGCATCCGAATGTTCTATCTGGAAGTAATGTTGGGAATCCCACCTACATCCATGTCTCCCTCACATCAACCCTTCCTCCCGAAAGTGTCCTCATTGTGGGCGTTGGCAGAAATAGGCAGCCATTGAGCATGGCTGAAGTATGTAAAATTCCTCCTCCGTTCCTACCAATCCAAAACCTGTATATATATGTATATACATAAATCAGATAAGAAATAAGAATATAAAACAAGATTGAATAGTGTATAACGCCCGCTTTTACTACTGAGGCGGTGACACTGGTATTACGTGAAATGAAATGATGTATTGGGAAAGGATTTTTTTAGGGTGGAAGCGTTCCAGGTCTAAGTTTAGGGTACCTCTCCGGCATTTGCCATTTATGAGGACTGAGGAAAACCTGGAAAAAAACATCAGTGAGAGAGGACGGTCCTGGTGGGATTCAAACCCCAGACCTCCCGCTCAAGAGTCCGCGCCTTAGACCTCGGCCACCCGTGGCGGTATATAAAACAAGCTAAATGCATATTCAGTGAATGAAAAAATTAGTACATGTTGACAAAATTTATAAAACAAGCGCATTTACAAATATAGTAAATATAAGTATATTGTGTTCTCTTTTTTGAGTTGTGCAAAAAGAGAGAAAAATGTGGCCAAAGCAGCGAAATTATATTAAGTTTGTAATGATTTTTTAAAACAATCAAAATTCACTGACAGCTGTTCTTCGTTTTTTATATCGCACATTTCCTTCGTGCCTTTTTTCATTCATTAACTTGCAAGGATGCTCTGAATCCTTTGGATGGTTGCTCACATTGCTACTGACGTCATAAGAATCACAGAAGCTTCTTGCGTCATTCTTTTCATTGTGCGTGACCTCTTGTTGGTGTAGATATCATTGGCACACGCAGTACCAACTTCTTTTGTTAAACTTCTGCTAATAAAAGCGCTTTAATATACAATGAGTGAGAATACTTTGTCATGATAGAACTTCCATGTAAGATTAGGAAACATGAAGCAAGTTGTTTGTCTTCACATTCTAAAGGCAAATCAAGTTGTCTTCTTCAGTCCAGAGAGATGTTGTTCGACAAAGACATTTAAGGCATAAACTTTAATCCATTACAGCACAACAGCAGAGTTATTGCATTAAAGCCGCCACAAGAAGCAACAATCGCATTATTCACCTCTATGAACATGAACATATTTTTAGTGGTAACATACACGTATGTCTAACGTAAGTTTAAGAAGCTCACATAACTGATTTAACATCTTTCGAACTTTCGAATTACTCTTTTTATATAAAGTGAGCTCTTTAAACCTTTTTTGTCTATCGGTGTTTACAGAGTGTAATTTTTTCCTGCTATGCTGGGTTTTTAAAAGTAGCTTGGTTTAGTTTATCAAGTCGGTCCTGGTGGTGTAGTGGTTACCATACTTGCCTCCTAAACCCAAGATCGCGGGTTCGAACCTGGCCAGGACCGATGGATTTTTTCGGGCGTAAAAATCCTAAGTATGGCTTCCTTCGGAAGGGAAGTAAAGCCGTGGATCCCGTGTCGTACATTTACGGCACGAAAAAGAACCTCAAGCCTGAAAGAGAGGCCTCTGAGCAAAAATTGTCGGCCGTTTCACGCCCTGAGTTGAATGGGACGCTGATGACCTGAGCTGCTAAAGAGCGTCCATAAATAAATCAATCAATCAATTAGTTTATCAACCTTTCCTTTATTTCCTGCGCTGAATATTTTATATTGATCTCCATTTCTTTCCTTCCAAACACCGTTTCTTCAGAGTAAAATAACATTTAATTTGTCTAACGAGACTGATTACTTATTTTGTTAATACTACTAGTTCATTACATTTGAAGTACATGGAGGAATACAAATATAGTAGTAGAAGTAGTAGTAGTAGTAGTAGTAGTAGTAGTAATAGTAGTAGTAGTAGTAGTAGTAGTAGTAGTAGTAGTAGTAGTAGTAGTAGTAGTAGTAGTGGTGGTGGTGGTGGTGGTGGTGGTGGTGGTGGTAGTGGTAGTGGTAGTAGTAGTGGTGGTGGTGGTGGTGGTAGTGGTAGTAGTATCTTTATTGTTATAAAATTCCATATAAACATTACAAATATATTTTATGCGTGGGTAGTAGGCCGTACATACTTAAATATGATACACAATTTGAAAGAGAAACAAATAATAATAGAAAAATATTATTATGAATAATAAATAAAATATTAAAATATAAAGAACGGTATTTACAGATTTATGAATGGAAATATATTACATATTATTTATAATTATACCAGTTATTGAGTTCTAACCATAAAATAAATTGCTTCTAGCTTCGCGCACGTTGACTAGGAAAATGCCCATGTTCAACCAACAACCAATTAGTGTGGTTCGCAATTGGAGAAAGTATGTGCAGCGATAGTTGAGGCAAAATTGTTATATAAGGTTGAATTTGGAGATATTCGAGGGTTGGGTGAATGCCGATTTGTTTCACAGGTGTTTTTAAAGTAATTTTTAGGTGTACCGAGTGCCTCAACCAATGGGGTAGCTCAGAGTTAGGATAAATAACGGGGAAATAGGGGAAAAAATTAAAATATTGTTTCAACATCAATAGGCTAGAGGAAGGAAACATGTAGTAAGTCTAGGCGGGCCTATAGCGCAAATAACCTCACTGCATTCAGTATTGAGACAACGTATAATTTTACAAGAAACGATAAAACACGGAGAGCTGTGGTCAGTATGATTAAGGAGATTTGAGAGGATTGGTATGGGGGAAATGTGTGGAAAGATAGGAAATTAAAAGAGAAAGGTGTTTGGAAAGAAATCATAAGGATTGATGATGATGATGATGATGATGATGATGATGATGCATATGGTTTAAAGGGCGCAAAACAGCAAAGGTCATTAGCGCCCAAACACACTAAAAGTGCACCAACAGTAAAATAAATAACCCAGCTACACTTAAATGCAATTCAGAAAACAAGCAACATTAGCTAGAGAACATCTAAAGCCGCGAATTGATGGCATTCAGGTAAAATGTGACGCACTGTAAAAGGGTGGTCACAATTGGGACATGCCGGAGCTGGTTCACCTTTAAAACGTGCTAAAATTATTTCGCGAGAAGAAGATGACCAAATAAAAGGGGCTGATTTACATTGTCAAAGTTTATTGTCTTAGAGTAAACTCCATTCCTGGCGCCAGTGCGAGAGAACGCCTCGACCTAAGACATACTTAAAACCCCCCGAGTAAAAACTTTGCTCAAATGCAACTGGGTCTAAAAAGGTGAATTTCGCTGAGACATCTGCGGCCTTATTGCGTGGAAGTCCCACATGTCCAGGTACCCATAGCAGTGTCGCGCTGGCACCAGTGTCAACAAGCGTAAACACTGCTTCCTGCATCTTCTGTACAAGAGGGTGATAGTTGTACAGATTTTTAAAAGATAAAAGGACACTCACAGAATCAGAACAAATAACACGGTCCCCCATTCACTGTTCAGAAACAAATAAAACCGCCCGATAAACAGCATAAAGCTCCGCCATAAAAATAGATGTCGCAGCACTAAGACCAAACGTAAAACTACCTCCATTAAAAACAAAGGCACATCCAACACCTGTGTCAGATTTCGAGCCCTCACAAAATGAAATTGCATCAAGGAAATAAAGAGACAATCTCACTAAAATGGCGACGAATAATAGGCGCTGCGATCGAAGACCTAGGACAGGACGTAAGCCCAAGATGAACGGGGGTCTCTGCTAAAAGCCAAGGGGGAGAAGAAATTTCCCCGGCTAAGAAAAAATCAGGCAACTCTACGTCCAAAGTCCTTAACAACTTCCGAAAACGAAAGCCAGATGGCTTAAGGGTAAAAGACCGAGCAGCGAAAAATGGAGCGAGCGACACTTTAAAAAACGGCTCATTTGTGGGATGTCAAACCATAAGCACCAAGTAAAATATCCCTACGATACCACAACGGAGGTTCTCCGTTGGCTGGACACAGAACTCGTTGGGAATGCTCCAATGGCGACACGGATACCCCGGTGGTGAATGGGGTTGAGGCGACGAAGAACTGAAGGTTGCGCAGAGCCATACACTACACAACCATAATCAGTTTGGACCGAATTAGAGAACGGTAGAAACGTAAAAGAACCGTTCGGCAGCTCCCCAGGATGTGCCACTTAAAACACGTAAAAGACAAAGAGAACGTTCACACTTGCCTCTGAGTTGTGCTATATGCGATGACCAGCATAATTTCCCTTCAAATACCAAACCAAGGAACGCAACCTCATCTGCGAAAGCGAGAGCATCTGGGCCAAGATGGAGAGGTGGTGAAGGATACTCCTTACGGCGCCAGAAATTCATGCAAACGGTCTTCTATGCGGAGAAACGGAACCCGTGATTCACACTCCAAGCGTAAAGGCGGTCTTGGAGTCGGCGTTCCAAAAAACAAGCTCTCCGAGAGGAAAGAAAGATGGCAAAATCGTCGACAAACAACGACGACTGGATTTCTACGGTAAACCCTCGACTCGTGATGGAATTGATAGCGATGGCAAAACAGGGTGACACAAGTACCGAGCTCTGAGGTACTCCGTTCTGATAAAACTGAACCCACGCGAACATTAAAAACCCGGTCTTTCATAAACTGCTGAATAAAAACAGACACACGACCACGTATATGCCAATCAAGGCCTTCTCCAGATTAAACAATACAGCGATTGTTTGGCACTTCCGTACAAAACTATCCATTATATGAATGGAAAGAGACACAAGATGGTCGACTGAGAAGCGATGGAGCCGAAAACCGCACTGAACGTTCTCATTAAGTGCCTCGACTCTAACCACCATATAAGCCACCCGTTAATCATGCGCTCCATCACCTTGCAAACGCAACTGCTAAGAATTAAAATCCTTAAGTTTATGTAGAAGCATGAAAAATGTGTGATATAGAGAAAAATGTGTTGAATGTTGCAATAAGGCAAATAGAGAAGGATTTGCATGGGTCAGAACAGGAAGGATCAATATACAGATATACTTAATGTGTGGGGAGAATGACAATGTCTGACACAGTTTATTGGAATGTAAAAAAAGAAAAGAACTACTAGATTGTTGGTAAAGAAATCGCCTTTGGAGAAATTGAATAATCTTCCAACAAATAATAGTTTTAATAAGATAATTCAGTTCAGAGAAATAATGTAAAGAAACGGGAAATTATTTAGATAAAGTGGGAAAAAAACTTTTATTGGATATCAATAAACAGATTATAGAAAGAAGAAGTTATGGATAATGACGATTGTAATTATGTGAAGGAATGTAATATTATGATAAGTGATAACCACAAGCGTTGTGGATAAATAAGAAACTCGGCAACTAAATTGAGATAAAACATTAGTAAAAATATTTGTAATTAATAAATATATAATAGAGTGATAGCTTGACATATTTTATTTCGACTTATTAAATTGAGATTGAATAAATTAATTTAAGTACAGTGAACTTATCATGTAATAATTATCAAAGGAGTGTTTACCCATATTTAATTTATTAACTCAATATTCGACATTTTTTCTAACAAAAAATATTGAATAGAACTTTATATTTAAAGTGCTGGGCACACCTGCTCTCAGTGCAAATGTCACATTAGTTTTTAATATGCCAGCTTTCGTTAATTTTATATGATGGTATCTGTGGTGTTCCTTTTGAAATTAATTATTTCTAATTTGATAAATATTCAAGGTTAACTAAATCGGATTGTGTAGGTAATTTGTACACAATTGAGGTAGTACACCAAGGTACGAGATAGGAGTTAAGTTTTTAACTCGCCTACCCCTTTTAAACCCTACGCCTGCTGTACACGTTCTCTACTTTTTAAACTTATATGAAATTAGATCGTTTGTTTAGCAGGCAGTATCACTACGGATACATGGCGCAAACTTGAACATATTCATACGTACGTTTTCAAACTTCGAGAAACTCCTGGAGCTACTGTTGCCGTTAGTAATCAACTAATCAAATATTTCTCTGTTTACTCTCGAGAGATGTGTTTACTGTGACTAGCGGTGTCAAAGAACCGAGCAATACTTTGTGCGTTACCAAACGGAGAGAGAGAAAAAAAAAAGACATTAGAAACATGGCAATGCCAAAAGCTCCAAAACTTTGATACAGTAATATAGAAAGAAAACGTAGCAATAAAAAAGAAATATGTGCAATATTTTGTTTTTCTTGTCAACATCATGGTGATGATATATTCTCTTTCCTTCTCTTTAGAGAGAGAGAGAAAAAAAAAGTGAGAGATAAAGCAACAAACTTTTTATTCACCTTGTTGGTTTATATATTTAGCAGAGTTGTGGGCATCAGGTATCCATTCTACATTCTCAGAAAAGTATATGCAAACAAAAAAGAAGATATTAATTACAAAATTCAGAAAAAATCTGTAAACAATGCATTAGTTGAAAATAAAACACATTATTAGTAAGGATTACAGCATTACAGACCAAGATTTGAAATTGACTATAATGCATTATTATGTACACAGAAATACAGTGAATTACTTCAGTTACAAGCCGCCTGAGCGTGGCTGCTTACTGGGAAAATGTAGCCAACGCAACCGGAAAAAGCAAAATAAGAGTCGCCGCGCACAGAATTGGGATTTATATTTATATTTGTAATTTTTCTGAAAACATAAAATTATACTATATATAAAACTGATAATAATGAGCTTTAACTTATATTATAGGAGACATTGAAAATGATGCCCCTCAGCGGCAATACATTGCCGGCATCTGCATAGGAAATTGCTGTACTTCATTTAACGTGTCTTCCTTAAGAACATAGCGGTTACAAATATGTTTATTGTCTTTAGATATCCTGTCTCTCGTAACTCTTATCAGGCTGATGAACACTTTTTCTACTGTATTTATGTAGTGACAACTAGCGAAGAACAATTTGCACTCCATTTACGCACAATGAAAGCAGAGTAACAGACGAATGCACAACTACTCGCTGACAAAGTCTCCCTTAAACTAACTACAAGTGCTAACTGCACATCCATTAAACGGCCTTGATGTCTAGCTTCCCCTAGTATGTATCTGTGATATGCTGGCCCCTAAGTCAAATAATTTCACTGTTGTTATTTTTATACAAATTCCGGGTGATTCAGAATGAATCCGACAAACCCCCACATAAGGCAAATAAAAGACAATGGAAAAATTTCCGAGCCCCCGGACTGCATCGGTGCCGAAGATACAAAGAATTAACGATTGCAGTGATGACGACACGAAATGATGCATTTAATGTGCACAATGAGTACGTATGAACTGAGGAGAACCTGTGTGTTAGTCATATTGTTACACCTCAGGTCCATTGTCCCTTAAATGTGTGATGTGGAATTGTTTTTGACAATCTGATTGGCCCTGTCATTCTGCCAGCACGTTTAACAGGGCTTGTTTGCCGTGCCTTCTTGTTGAACACATTACCAAGACTAATGCAGGACATACCTCTCAATGTAGGACAGCAAATGTGGTTTCAGCACGATGGTGCACCCCCGCACCACAGTCATGTGGCACGACAGCACCTTACTGCCACTTTTGGAGATTAATGGGTAGGCAAATACGATCCGATGTGTGGCCTGCCAGACCATCTAACCTCAGTCCTCTGGATTCCTTCTTCTGGGGCCCTGTGCAGAGTATTTATATGAAGAGCATGTTGATCGAATGAAAGAACTTCTGCTTAGGATACAAGCAGCCTGTGATTATATGCACTATATGCCAGACATGTTTGAGAGGACGAGGCAATCAATGCTGCCTAGAAGCAGTTTGTTGTAAAGGTGTACATTGTGTATCGTACAGTTGTGCAGCTGATACTGTAGGTTTCAGCCAGTGTGTGTGATATACCATTTGAATTACAATGTGACTATTGACTTGCTGAGTCAAGTATTCACCTACCGACTATATTACATTCTGAACATCGGGTACTGCATGCATGTATACATCGTGACTCCTGTACCGCTCACAGCCGGGGTCTTTAATTCATACCGATACGGTCCGGACGCTTGGATTTATTTTGCTGTGTCTCATTTTTAGAGGTCTACATTATTTGGGAGTTTGTTGTATTCATTCTGAATCACCTGGTGTAAACGAATTTTATTTGTGAGTAGGGATTTTTAAAAAAATAAATACCAGTCAAATATATCGAACCTACGAACAAAATAAAACCCTGTCTAAAATGCGGATGTAACATTTTTTTGTATACCAGAATTATAAAATATTTATGATTGGTTAAAATCGCCAGAAGTTGCATAATACTACCGTAGTAACAATTATATGATTAAATTGTTTTCATTGTTTAAATGCTGTTATCAACTGAATGCTATGTTACTATAATATTAAGGAATCAATTTGTGTATTACCGAGACAGAACCATCCATCTTCATTGCAGAATGCAGAATTTTAGAATTAATAAAAAAATAATGATTACCAAATTAATTAGGTAATTACCAAATGAATGAATATATTTTGATAATAATAGACTTGGATACTATTCTCTAATACATATATGCCAAACTAAATTTTATTAAATATCCTTAATATTTTCACTGTTTATCCGTTAATGAATCCATCATATTTCCCCGTACCGTAAGATTTTCTCGTCATAGTGACAATTCGCTCCTTTCAGCTTAGGCTAAAATTTCTTGTGGTAAATCCATCTTCGCTCAATAGATGGTACATGCCCCGCCTGCTAATGCAGTTGTAGAATTTTTGCTCTAATTTTAAGAAAGTTTATACTATCATAAAATAAAACTATTTAATGATACGAAAGGTACACATGGTAGATATTCAGTGGTATCTTATAGGTTCTGATCTCCACTTGTTTTATTATCTGACACATAGGCCAAAGTTCCACCCATCGTCTTTTCATATTGTTCTCTGAGCTTCACTTTTTTTTTATCCTAGTCTTTCTTTGAGTGGCTAATCTTGCCGCACTGATGATGTCACCTGTGCGAAACAGCTGCATCTAGTTTAACTGTAGCTTTCCGTTGCTGGATATTGCTCAGGTTCCAAAGGTCTCTGTTTATTTCTTTGTGCTTTTATTCCTCTTCTTATTGCGTTTCTTTCGCAAGTGTTAACTGCTCAAGTCGACAAATGTTATCTGATGTATGAAAATAACAGTGTCTCTGAATGAATTTGGCTCATTACCCTGTTTAATCGTGGATGATTTAAACCAGCACAACACGTGTGTGTTGAGAAGAAAATATCCAAGCCCTGCGTTTTGTAATTTTGAAGAAACAGGATTTTATATTATTTTCTGATAATCAAGTTGCTATTTAAGTAAATATGTAACGATTATTACACAGTTTTAATGCTTTTAAAAAGTTTTAAAGCATTTTTTTTTCTATTTTTCTATTTTGTCAAAGAGAAGGAAAAGCTTACTTGTAATTGTTTTTAATACAGGAGACAAGCATCATTCTGTAAGTAAATATGTAACGATTATTACACAGTTTCAATGCTTTTAAAAAGTTTTAAAGCATTTTTTTCTATTTTTCTATTTTGTCAAAGAGAAGGAAAAGCTTACTAGTAACTGTTTTTAATACAGGAGATGAGCATCATTCTGTTCCTACCGAACTTTAACTTGAATCCGATCGTCTGGTAGTTCAGCTGGCTAGACCATGGAGTACCTTTTTGATTAATAAAGTCGTGATTTTCAGTTTTTTCCCCGGATTTTCCCATTTCTTCGTTTTCATTCACCATTGATAATTGCAGCGTCATCTGAATAGTAGGTAACCTACAATTTCAGTCTTTTGAAAGATGTCGGAACTATACTTTAGAAGATCGTTTAAGAAATGATAATATTAGAACTAATGTAAACATTTATGCTATTTTCGATAAAAATAGAATATTGTAACATTTGGGAACATTACAGGATAGAAGGGCACTCAGTGACATAATGTTATGATGTGATTCCATGCTATAAATGGAGCTAACATTTTCAATACCATTTGGGCAGTAGATGCTTTCTTTGTTTGCCTGAAAATAAAATATTTCTGCGTGCTGTATTATGTGAATGCGTCGAAATTTCAAATAAACAGAAATAGAGCAAATAATGCTTAACTCACAGCATTTTGACGTAAATACTCCTGAAAAGTTTTATATGAATCGTTTGGATTCGTACAATTAGATTTGGCACCACAGCTTAATATTATTGTCATAGCGTTGATGTTAACAACTGTTAAAAAAATGAGCAACGCTGGTTAAGAACTTGTTTTGGCAGTAAGTATGCAAACACATACTGAATATCAGCAATTAGTGCATTCTAATTTTATAAGCAGAACATTAAGCAGTGTTGCCATATGTTTCGAAATAAAATATTTGTTTCCGGAAAACTCTGACAGATAGAGATACATTTATTTAGACTTTTTGATCCCGTATTTAAGCTCTATTACCAGCTATTTAAGGTCCTGCGTTCACTTACTGTATGTGGAAAATATTCAAGAAACCAGACTACCGAAACAAGTGCTTATTATAAGCAAAGAGAAAATGGATATAATTAAAAAAAAAAAAAAAAAAAAAAAAGGAAACAAAGAAAGAAATAAAAGAAAAAAGACTTCATAAATTTTGGCTCGTTTATTGAACAGTATAACCTAAACCTTGAAAAGATCAAAATAGGGCTTTCTATGTGGTCTTTCTCTTCCTCTCTTACTCTTCATCTCACTCATACTGTCATTTCACATACATACCATACAAATAGCGGCCATAGCTGGATTCATGTCAGTGGCAGGAATGCGTGAATATCTTCTCATCTAGTTTTTAGCTAATGATAAAAAAAGTCCGACGGAAACTAGAGTCGGAAAAGAATGGGATATTGCCCTGGACCTACCAGGTATTGTACCTCAGGCCTAACCTTGGAGGGTCCGGAGGGGCAGCAATACTATAACACAGATCTTTCAGGGGTTTTGCGGGCGGCTACGACAGGTTAAATCTTCATCTCTTCTCTTCCTGGTATAGTAAGCCGTAGATCAGAGCAGATCTCTAACCCGGCCATTGTTATTCTTTTTTAATTTCTGCAAAGTATTTATATTTCCCTTGGCTGTTTGTAGCCACGTGGAGGACTTTTGTGCTAATATTTATGTGCACTTGTTGAACATGTCACTGACAGATTGCCATGTGCCTTCAAGGTTGCGATAAAAGCTCTTCTGGTAGTAGTAAAGAAGACACTTGCATATTACATCATTATCTGGCGATTTGCCATTTTAACCTATTTCCTTGTGGATATTACCTTTTCTATTAATTTTTTTTCTTCACATTTTCACATATAGCCGACTTTTTTCCAGAACATTCTAAAACTCTTTCTTTTTTAAATACGTTGTTTTGCTATTCAGCTCGAGTATTTAAGAATACGCCTGGATATACAATTAAAGTCTTTTTGACCTCTAGAATATGTTAGGATGAATATTTTCATTACACGATAGCGTGAATTAAAATAAAATTATGAAAAAACCTCCTAATATATCCCGAATATTGAACTACGTGCGCGATACATTCGCGTCTTGAATTATAAATGGACTGTTGAATGGCATGCTGGTAAAGTTTCGTGTGAATTCGATAAGTAGTTACTATTTCCTTTAATGTTAATTGAATGTAAAGAAAATTAGCCCTGCAATTCTTTGCTATCAGAAGAAAATATTGAAATTAAAAAAGTGCTTGGACCAACTCCAATTATTACTTTAAGTGAAACTGTGGTTTTAAAACACAGGAAATAAACAATCTTTTTGTAGAGACAGATTTCATCCTCGAGATTTCAGACTTCAGTCAAAGGGTCATAGGTAAGTTTGCTGCCATGAAATCCGGAAGAATAGATTTTTTGTTTGTTTATTTGTTTAAATGGGTGCATTACCATGATATTTTTAGTGAATTTTCTCTACGAGGGATAGAGCTGTGGTTCAGCTAGTAATTTTACATAGTTATTTAGATTCTAGAAAATTGCGATCTATATTTAGTCGTAGCACAACAATAGTAAAATTGTGCATCCCTGATTTATGATGTTACCTCGAGTTGCTACTGATAATGCTAAGCATTAAAAAAAGGTAGATATTTCAGGGGATAGGGCGTATTCTGTAAATGTTTATGTGCCTTTATTTAACATAAAATTTAAACAGGTATATAAATCAATTTATACTACATACCCGACGAGGACAGTAAAAACAGAAATATCGACTGATTGCTCTCTCTTTCACTCTGTGTGTGTGTGTGTGTGTGACAACGATATGTAACTGTTATGTTCATATTCCATCAAGAACTCCCATAAAATATTTCGATTAATTATATTTGGAGCATGGGGGTCTTAATGGTGCCATCCACGTACAGTTGGATGGGGCCGAGCAGAAAGTAATCTGCACAACTTTGACTAGAGAGCGGCGGCTGTGTGGTTGTTCAAGGATTCTAACAACTTTTAGGTGTCTATACACCTTTACCTTGGAGCACAAACCTGAAAACGAATTTTATTTGTTTTAATAATTTGCAATTATGGCATTTTTGTTTTTATTTTTCACGTTCAAATATGCTTAAAACAATTTTATCCTAGCTTTGCAAATTAATGCCAAAACATTTCTTTTCATGTAACGTAGTGCATAAAAAGTGTATTAACATTTAAAATACTGAGGCCAAATGTTCTATTTTTACGTACAGTTTCACATGTAATCAGCCAAGACCACACATGTTAGAATCGCCACCCTCATCGGATTTACCACCACCAGTATCATCGTTTTATTCTCTTCTATGCTGTCACTAGGCGAAGGTTTCTTGAAAAAATGAGCCATACTAGAATTATTCATACCCCATTACTGTGGTATACTCTGTTATTACACAACAGGTAAAAAAAGAAACGAAGAATAAAACTCACTCCGAGCTATTTTATAGTCTTTAAATGCACCGTATTTAGCTACATTATAAATAGCTGTTACTGTACAGAGTGTAACAAAAATATGGGCAAGCTTTGCGGAAAAGTTCTTCACACCACAAGAAAAAAGAAGGGGAAAAAAGCCACATAAGCAGAACCGGTAGTTCACTGAATAATGGCAGTAACATAATTAAAATAGGCATTAATTAAAACAGAGAGAATCTCGCTTATTATTAATGAAAATGAACATTTAAGATACGTAATAATTTTTATCACACTAAAACATATCCTATGAAAGCTGTAGCTATAAGCAAGAATAAGATAATTGTTCCAATTATTCAGGTAAAATAAAGTTTATATGATCCAAATAATTAAAATAATTAAGCTTGATTTTCTTGGTTACAAGCAACAAGATGTTTTTCAAGGTATCAACAGTCATAGTCAGCCTCTTGTGAGAGAGAAAATTCCTCTGAAGTGATTGGAGCGTATTTAAAACAAGCTATTTCAGAGGTTCGTGTCAGTTACAATAGGACATTCACTTTTCAGAACATCATGGAAATGTTGATCAAGACAAAGTGAAGCAGTTTTGAACAGTCCTGGTGAATGAAAAAACAAGATTCGCTGTGGTTTCTGGTCGAGTTCATCTTTTTGTTTGTGGTTTACAGGGAAATCAGCATAATATCTCTCTTACTTCCTTACTGAACACATTGTAGGAATGGTTTATTGCACGGCTGTACCGCTCTCACCTTTCTCACTTGCAATTGTTTGTTGCATTTAGGCAACTGAGAAGTCTCCCCACCACAAATTTCCTAGTTTTGTCTCGTGCAGATCGATATAAGTCATTTGCCAGGACTATTCAAAACTATTGTACTTCCTTCATCCTCTCTGTCTCCTGGTATTCGTGTGCCCGAGGTAACCTTGCGTTCCTTTCAGCAATGAAGGTTCTGCTATTTAAAGAACTTAAGCGAATGGGTTGAAGAGAAAGTTTTTGGCTGCTTGAAAAGAAATAATTATATAACAAGATCCTCAATAGCTGTTTTTGTGAGATGAACATGCCATTTAATTTTTATAACTTTTTTCATTTCGATATATTGAAATTCTTTTTGTGCTTTTTAAAATGCATAATCGCAGAGAAATCATAACGATAAAAAAAAAACTTTATAATAGGCAACAAAAGTCAAAATACGGGGGGAGGCAAAATAAAATTGGCCGTAACGACCCCATATGTACGGAGACATGTTCTTTTTTATCTGACTCTTAAATATATCCACCCAGTATGCCTAGATTCTGAGTTGTTATTGAAAGATAACATTCAACAAAATCCAACAATTTAAGTTTGTTAAAATAATGATGAACTTTTCCAGACAATCGTGTGATATTATCGATACAAGTTAATCTGCTAATGTATGTTGCGATTTTAATGGTGTTTAACGCCCCTTTTACTACCGAGGCACTTCAGATGGTGGATAATGTTTTTAAAGAAGGAAGTGTTCCAGGTGTAAGTTCAGGGTACTTCCCGGCATTTGCCATTTATAAGGTCTGTAAAAAATCTGGAAAAAACTCATTCAGAGAGGACGATCCTGAGGATTCGAATCCTAGACCTCTCGCTCACATGTCTGTGCCTTAGCGACCTCGGGCACACTTCTCGGTATATGCTGGAATGTGTTGGCATGGAGACTTATTTGCATTTATTGTTAGTTAGTTTCTTATGCTTGACTTGTACTGCAGTTCAGTTACATTAGGTGCTACAGATATTTCTCAGGAACTCAAGGACAAACAGCAGGAAAAGTTATATGACTGGACTGCCTTCAGTCTGTCATGGTTAGCCGCTCAAGTGTAACTATTAGCAACCCAAGTAAAACGTAAGAAACTGACTAACCACGAATATACACACATTATAAACGTAAACCACTTCCCATAGCAGCACATCGCAATGTACATAGCAGATTGATTTGTATCGATAACATCCCTCCGTTATCTGAAAAAGCTCATTATATTTAACAAACTTAAGTTGTTGGATTATTTCTCGAAACTGTTGAATGTTATCTTTCAAAATTAACTTAGAAACCAAACGTTTCTGGACATATGATCGCGACCTTTCTCTCTCTTTGGTGTAAGGACTTACTTGCAAAAATTTCCCAGTGTTTTTGTTACAGCTTATATAGTGTCTAAATATTACCTGTTAGAGGGGTATGCCGATATTTTTGGCTGTTCCCTCCAAAAATGACATTCGTATAACATAAAAGATAACCTTTTTAAAAAAAATCACTCTCAACTGACGTATTTATCCATTATCACGAACGAATTGAAAATGTTTCCCGCCATATCTAAAATTCTATACTGTTCACAATCTCTAAGTATTCTTCAGCGGTTTCACAGTCAGAAGAAAATCGACATCCATACCACGTTTCCTTCATCTCTAGGAAAATAAAAACATCACAGAAGGTCAAGCCTGGAGAACAGGAACACTGACGCATTATTCACTCAAAAAGTTCCATGTTCTTGCAGCAGTTGACCCAGGGCACTGGAGTGATGCAATAAAACTTTATAAACAAGAGTGCTGCTTCTTCCAATGTTTTAAGGCTTCTGTGAGACAGGTCATTGTGCTGTACCGTCTTCTGATGGAGTTCAAGTAAAACCATTGTTGTGTGTCCTTTTTATTAATAATTAGGTGCTATCATTATTACTTTAAAGCTGCGGACCCCCTTCTTTTATTGGACAATGCACTGTTTATTTTCAACTGTTATTTGTCAAATCACATTACATCACTTGTATGTCTGGACTTTATCTCCGTTGCATAAGTTGGCATCAATCAACTGCTTTTTTGATAGTCACAGAATATGAGACCAAAAATGCAAGTACTATGCTTTAATGACGTGAGCGAGGCTCGTCTTCTAAGCATTCCGATTTCAGGTTCCAACTTACGTAAGCAAAGGAGCAGGTTCCCTAAGAGTGTCTGCAAAATTTCATGACGTTGTTGCAGGTATAAACTTATTGGGGGGGGGGGGAGGGGGCCTCCGTCACGCAGGAGCTGCGTAAACTAAGCGAATTGCTCACCGAGTCGAATAACTTTTAATAAAAATTAATATACAATCCAAATTATTACCTTATTAATTAATGAAGTAAGTTATGGTATTACTGTGTGATTTAGGAGTATAATTAGAATTCTTGCAATCTATAAGTATTACATAAAAGAAACCACATTTTTAGAATTGTTGTCATTATTATTATTATTATTATTATTATTATTATTATTGTTGTTGTTGTTGTTGTTGTTGGATTAAACCACATAAACGGTGTACTATTAATTAAATGAAATATATGACCTCTGATAGATAAAGCTTTACTATGCGGGTATTTTTAAACATATTTAAATGTAACTATTTTTATGAACTGAGCTCTTGATATCTTTACCTACACTAAAATAGAGAAAAATAACAGAAAATTTTGAATTAAATTGTATATTTAAGAAGAAGATGTTCATACTTTTCAGTAAAACAAAAAAACATTTAAAGACAATTACAAAGTACTAAGCAAATATACACAATAAGCAATGGAAAGTTCCATCGATTTTCATTGGCTTTGAAATTTAATTTAAATTTTACTGCAATAAAGGCATGTAATGCAAAAGTTTTCTGAATGTTATTACAGAGAGCTATTGCATACAAATTTAATTCTCAAACACATATTTGATTAATATTTCACATTTGCTATCTTCACGACGATGCTTTTGTTTAATATAAAACATATGCATCATTATAAATACAGGTGATATGCTGAATTACTTTTCCTTTTATTTTAAAACAATATAGAGAATATTAAATGGAAGAGTGCTTTTTAAATTTCGGTTTCAGGTATACTCCTACTCCTAATGGTCGTCTTTTTCTGATTTCCAGAAACTAATTTTTTTGTTTCATTTAAATGGTACATACCGAGTTTTGTTATGCAGAAATAAATATTGTTAGTTGTGGTCCTATTTTTCTTCATCCTTTTGAAATTCTCTCAAGTACTCTATTATGTAATCTTTTTTGTCATTTTTTCTATAGTATCAAACCATGAGGTTCTTACTTAATTACGTCATAATCCTTTTATTTATAGCGCCATATATCTCTTAAGTTAACATTTTTTGTGGCAATTGCTTCATCCAAACATTGTTTGGTTCTTATATAGTTGATTTCTCTTTGTTAATTATATAATTTATATGCTCTTCATTATTTCTGGCTCTGCAATGTTATCTGCTAAACAAATATATGTTGGTACAACAGACACACAAATCGGGAATATTTCTAGCGAAGATCCGACAAAGAAAGTTACTGGTTGTTGAGAATGGAGGGAAGTTGGGGAAGTGAGTGAGAATGAAAAATGAATGGATAGTGTTAGCTCCCGTTTTTACTACAGAGGTACCACAGGCGATGGACACTGATGATACATGAGATGAAATGATAAATTGGGAAAGAATTAATTTTTTTAAGGAAGGAAACTTTCCAAATCTAAGTTTAGGGTACCTCCCCGGCATTTGCCATTTATGAAGACTGAGGAAAACCTGGGAAAAAACCTCAATCAGGGAGAACGGTCATGGCGGGATTCGAACCCCAGACCTCCCGCTCACGAGTCCGCGCCTTAACTACCTCGGCCACCCGTGGCGGTAAATGGGTGAAAGGAGGCTCAGGGGACAAGAGTGCTATTCATATTGGTATATATAATTACTCATAGAAAATTTGTGATTTAAGAATATCAATGTATTTGTAAACAGAGGTAGCCAAAAATGTATATACACTTCAAGCAAAGAAAAAACTGTGTTAACATAACAAAACTGAATTCACACAAACAGAAAATTGAGTACTAATCCTCTTAAACTTTTACAGTTACAACGGTTGCTCAAAATGCCCAACATCGGCGTCTATACATTTCTGAACTACTGATACAGCAATTTTGCGAAACTGTCCTTGGCGATTACAGCACTTGCCGTTTCAATTTCTTCCCGAAGTGCGGTCAGTGTAGCTGGTTTTATACGGTATACAACATCCTTAAGAATTCCCCATAGGTGGAAGTCCAACGGAGTTAGATTCGGAGAATGCGGTGGAAACTCAGTCGGACCTCTTCGTCCTATCCAGTGCCTTGGATCAGTGCGCGGGGATTGTTGCTGTGCGAGGTCTTTCAGATCTGACCTTGAGAACATAGCATACGGTACCATGAGTCTCAAATTTGTCTCGAATGGTACAATTGTTACTCGCGTTGGCGGTTCTATTCTGTACACATGTCTCCATTGCCTTTGAACTTCAACAACATTCTCGGTTTTCTAATATCACTTCAAAATTGCTTTCCGCTGTTCAAACGATAATCTTGGCTCCATTTTGTTGTAACAATGCTAGCATAACGTAATGTGAGTCACATCTGTTTACAAAACATCATACGGCAATCTTGACTTCCTTTGTTCATTGTTGATTTACGATAATCTTGGTTTCATTTGTTCATTGTTGATTTACTGTCACGTAGCAACGCTATCATAATGTATGTGAGTCACATCTCTTTACAGAACATTATACTACACATTACTGTTGTTTTTCGGTTCAACTTTGAAATAAATGACATGTTCATCACAAAAATAGCTATTGAGGATATTGTTATATAATTATTTCTTTTCCAGCAGCCAAAAACTTTCTCCTCAACCCATTCGCTTAAGTTCTTTAAATAGCAGAACCTTCATTGCTGAAAGGAACGCAAGGTTACCTCGGGAACACGAATACCAGTAGGTAGTATACATGTTTTTGGCACCCTCGGTATATGTATGTAGATATATTTTGATTGTTTCTGCTGCTACTACTACTACTACTACTACTACTACTACTACTACTACTACTACTACTACTACTACTACTACTACTACTACTACTACTACTACTACTACTACTACTACTACTATTACTACTACCACCAACACCACCATTACTAAATAAATACAATATATGGTTAGTCAAAAATATCGTTGAGATTCTACAATGTCACTGCGCCTTAATATAGCAATGAACAATTTTTTGACTTATACAGATCTTCATGTGCTCATCCCGGGTCACACGTCATGCGTCGATGATATTCCGAGTTTCTCCAACGCTCGCTGATACAATGACATCGTTAACGACGTGCTTTGCTTTGATTACATATTCTTGATATCATTTTGTTCAGAAGGCGAGGTGGTACAAAGACCGCATCTTTAACATACTCCGGCAAGAAGAAGGTGGAAGGGATCAGATCTGGCGACAGCAGAGGCCATGGCAAGAATCGCTTATTGCTACCAGTCTCGTGGTAGTTTATTGTTCAGATGGCTTCAATCCTCATGATGAAAGTGCAAGAGTGTTCTATCTTGTTGGAATATGAAATTAATCATCTTGAATTTCAGTGTTAATGCGCTCAGTTACAAAGTTTTCCGCAAAGAAGAGCAGATCCGCATTTATTCGATGTCTTTACAACCTTGTGCCACTGTCAACCGTTCATCAGAAGATACCGATGAAATACGCGGTCACCTTTACCTATCTTAAATTACAAAAATATTGACGGTAACATGTTTAGAAATGCAGAGTTTCTAAGTACCGCAGTCCATTCGGGTGGAGTGTTGTGAACTGTGGTTCAGCTCGGCTGATGTTGACCTCGAGATAGCGGTTCGTTTGCTTCATAAAACACTGCAGCTGTTTGTTAATCTAATTTCTCACCATTATTAACACACGCCTCCAACGTCATTCTTCCGTCAGCAAAATCTGCGCGTGGTCCGATGGGAGAAATGTGCTGAATACAAGTGCAATGTCAACTTTATTAAGGCTTATCATGAAGAGAGTAAACAAGTTATCTTTAACAACTCCTTTTAAGTAGAAAGTTGAGCAGCTGACGAACTTTCTCCCATGCACAGATCCTTTAAAAGCTTTTACACACAGCTATTTACTTAATATTCAACGTACAATTTTCAATTTGTCAAACGAGTCCGGGACCATGAGCTGTCAATTAGAGAAATTCAGTTATCAAATCTGGTAATGTATGAGAAATTGTATACAAATGTCGATTACTTTGCTTAAATGGCATGTTCACTGGGAGAATTAAAAATATTTTAAAGTATCATTGTCGAGCAGTTTGAATTACAGTGACAGAAGACGAAAGAAAAAAAGTTAAGAAGAAAGCTGTTCTGCTACAAACTGGGTGAAAGAGTGTAATCTTCTGTTGAAAATCACCAAACTCCTTTATTTATTTTTTCAGTTATTTATTTATTTGTCAGGTTGTAAAACGTTTAGACACATGTTCCTGAACAATTAGATGTTTACGGTTATTAACCTTCTCGGCCGCTCCATTCTCCATCTCCCAATTCTTTTTCCCGCATGTTGCTTGAACCACACACACTGTAAAATTTTGTGGTGCTTGTTTTATTTTCCTCGTGCGAGGTTTTTAACTGTTTAATCAAAGAACTGCAGGTACAACCCTGGACTCTAGAGCCTTGCATTGGAGTTCTAGTTCGATTATCAAGTTCTATAAAACGAGTATTGAATTGATTTCAATGTTGGTTAGAGGAAATATATAATGGCCAAACTCAATATTTAGAAACTCTGAATATTCATAACTTCAATGTCTTGATTTTAATTTGTTACCTACTTAAAATTGA
The DNA here is from genome assembly GCA_030762175.1 of Metallyticus violacea. Taxonomy (NCBI): domain Eukaryota; kingdom Metazoa; phylum Arthropoda; class Insecta; order Mantodea; family Metallyticidae; genus Metallyticus; species Metallyticus violacea. The sequence continues at coordinate 54,127,890 of CM060842.1, forward strand.
ATGAAAGATAATATTATATTACCATTTCGATGTGATACTTTAGGAAATAGCTCTCCTTGATAGCGATATCAAGCTATCATTCCATTGGAGCTAATTGATGCAAGTTACTTCGACCCTTCTTTACATTCCGATTTTATCAAAGCCTAATTATCTGTTTGCTGAAGTGATTTTGACTTTGAATGTTTGTGACAGAGCGCCCATGATGCATCCAGATTGAAGAAAAGTCCTTCAGCAGAAGTGTTTATTGCGTTATTGTGAGGAAATGTCGTATTACGTAACCCAACGAAAACAAGATACTGAAGAATCTATGAAACAAGTGTTTTGGAGCGTTGTGCATATATTAAGTAATGATTTGGTTTGGTGCAAATATGCGATGCGACTCATACATTCACGCTGGATCACCACATTCAATGCAAGGTTAAGGGAATTACCAGTTTATGTAAGTTTTATTGGAATTCCTATAGTTGTTTCTATCTCTCTCTCTCTCTCTCTCTCTCTCTCTCTATATATATATATATATATATATATATATATATATATATATACCGTAAGAAACATGATTTAAACGGAAGAAACAAAACTGTCAAATCAACATTTTCCTTTGGAGACCAAAGATTGTTCCGCTTTCTTCAAGATTATCTGGAGCAATGCTTTTCAAATATACAAATTTTTTAAATAAAAATTCCACATATTTTCACAGCATGTCATAAAACTTGTAAAAAATGTATTCTATAACGAAGGTTGAGATGTGATGTCAAAAAATGCACATGGTTATTGACCAAAGCAAAAATATCCTGTTTCCTCCTTTGTAAATAGTTCACAAAATATCCTCTCAGTTCAGCTTATTGTTTAGGTTACAACATTTTAAACAAATGACTACAAGAGGCTTTATGATTCTTCGTTTAATTATGTATTATGTAATGCTGTACTGATGATTGTACATTGTGCCCGTAATGGGACTAACAGAGGTGTTTGCTTCAATGTATTCGTCTTAATCCTTTCATCGATGTTCATGTCCAGCCATAATGACTTTTAATCCTCTTCCCCAACGCTCCAGTCCAATGAAAGGATATGTTTGATGACAGTGCATTTCAACTTCCTATAGAGAGCGTGTAATCAGTTGAAATGGTAGATATCGGTATAAGGATATTTATATAGTTCGTGCAGGAATGAGCACCACTCCATTTTCTACAAACCGTTTGAGAATCTTAATCCAGACTTTCGGTGAGCCATACATTGGCGAGAAAATCCAGTAGCACGGCTTCCCCGAGCACCTGACCTTGGTTTTTTTTGGCTATGGGGCGCTTAGTGATACCACACTCAGTGTAAATTGGTCGGTCCTAGTGGTGTAGTAGTAGCCATACTTGCCTCGTAGGCCCAAAATCTGGTCCGGCCAGAGTTAATGGCTTTTTCAGGCATAATAATCCTAAGAATGACTTCCTTCGGAAGAGAAGTAAAGCCGTGGGTTTCGTGTCGTATATTTATGGCCGAAAAAAAACCTTTAAGCCTGAAATAAAAGGCCTCTGAGCGAAATTTATCGGCCGTTTTACGACCTAATTGAATGACACGTTGATGGATGTTAAAGAGCGTCTGTGAATAAATCGAATCAAGATCAACCCAGTGGTAACATTGCAGTGCGAACCGTATGTCATCATCAATCCGAGAGAAGCCCAGTGTACATGATTATCTGAGTCGTAGAACTGAAGGATGTATGACATGCGCTGGAACCACTGTATCGACGACTTAACATAATAGGCCACATACAACATGGTTCATATCTCGGAATGATTTGTTTATGGACATATGTTTATAAGATTTTATTTGGCAGCTTTGACCAGCTCTACGTGCTGTGAAAATATGCGACAGTTTTACTTAAACATTCTGTATATTAATCTATTAAGATTTAAATGGTGAATAATGTGAAAAGAAAATTACCAGCATTCACTTTTTTATGACTATAAATATCGAGATTTTCTAATCAAAACAGAGGGGAGAAGGAAACGGTGTTTCAAAACTGCCACATTAAGTTTCAAGACGATCCTATAACAATGTGAGATATTGGGTAGCATTTATACAATATAAAGAAAGCTTTAAAATACTTTTAAAGAAGAAAATTCTGGACCTTTTGCTGAATTCAACATGCATCCAGAGCCTTTTCATTTATTACTTGTCATATAACATATTCTTTCCAAATTCCCGATCGCTCAGCATAAAATAGGAAGCGTACTCTAATTTGGATAAAAAATATAAAAAAATAAAAATATAATCCAAGTAAGGCATTACTTTCATGGTTCTAAAATCAGGCACCATTGCCTTCTTGCACCTGTGGAGCAGCAATTTGGATCGAATATACCTTTAAAATAGAGGTCATTGCTTATGCAAATTGTAAAATACTGCATTATAACCGTAAGATAAGCGGATAACTTATTTTTATTAATAACAGCAACTTTATTTAAAATAGCCAATGTTTTACAGTATATATAACAATTATTTAAATCCATGATTAATTAGAAGTTCTTCTTCTTGAATAACAACAAATGCTCTTCGTTTCCACTATAGCGCATCTGGCCACACATCGTAAATACTTTCAGGCAGCTTATATGTATATGGATATTTTAATTTTATGTATTTGTTTATATTTATTTTATTTGGTACTCCTTATTAAAATCTCATACTAAAATTTGCAATTAGACTTTTTACCATTTCTGTTGAATATTTGTAGAATTATTTCGAAGCTACGAAACGTCATATTTCTCATTGTGAGTGGGAAAAAAAAAAAAAAAAAAAAAAAAAAAAAAGCCTCCACATAAATTTCAAACACAGGAAGGAAAACACCCTTGTTCCTTTTTCACTGCATAATGTGGGTAAAACATTCCACATTTCAATTTGATTAGTCAGATATCAATGTTGCCATTTGAAATGCTCTGTCCTGCAAACTACAGTTTGTACAGCGTCGTAACAGTCTTCCCTCCTTCCCCTCTCCTACGCTTGAGATGTGCATTTCTCAATCCTCAATGTCATTAAATTGACAGAGGGGAAATATTTTACGTCACTGAGCCTCTCTAAATGTATGGTGTAAATGTTGCAACATTGCATCTGCATGATTCCGCTGTCAATAGCTACTGCGTTCATTGAATTCTGTCACACCCTTGGATACTATTATAAAGGACATGAGTTCTCGGAACCAGAAACGTATTCATATTAAAATATATAATTATTTTCTCTATTGTTGACTGAATTTGAAAGAAGCTTCGTGCATACATCGATTTAGTGACACCCATATTGGGTTAAAGCAAAACGTTCATTGTTGTCACATGCTATTTTTGTAAATCGAGCTTCAGCTTTGCACTTAATGAATAACAAATAGTGTATAGGTACTTTAGCTGTTTGTTAATAATATTGGTGTATTTACAATAACTTCTTGTCATACCTAAAGTGCAGAACTTATTTATTGCAAGCAATTAATGATTTTCAAAGTATGTACAAATATTTCTGTATAAACATTATAGACAGCTCATATAAAAAATAGTTCTTTTAACACAAAACACTTAAATTATGAACTACATTTTGTAACATTGCTCAGTTTGTAACATGGATACAACCCTCTAGCTTTATTTTGATATGAAATATGATGATTATTAATCTATTTAAACTATTATAATTTCATATTTTAATAACATTTAAAATGTGTTTACATTACTCATGGCGATTTCGAAATCGGCATAGTGATATTACATAATAACACTTCAATAAGTTTTTAAATTTATTTGCATATGTAACCACATTGGCAAGCCTGGAATCAGGGTAGAATTAAGATGTTTCCTTCATACTATCCCGAGTGAAAAATACGCGAACTATTTCTTTGAAACAAGGGACAATTCGGGATAATTACAATAAATTAATTTATAATTGTAATTTATTTTTAAATATTAATAATTGTGTAATATAATATGTGGTACGCGTATTAAAGTGATTTTAATGCTTGTATCGTAAATTGCAAGATCAGAGGTATAATGCAAACTGTATGTAATATTTTCTTTTAAACTAAAATGGTAATATTTGTGGACCATAATATACTCGGCATTGTGTACTGTTAAGATTAACACTAGCAAACAGTTGTCCTGGAAAAAGCAAATGTGAGCATATCATCAGTGTGTGAGGTTTTAGTTGTAATGAAACTGCTCTTAGAGAGAGAGATAGAGAGAGAGAGAGGGGGGGGAGTAATTGAACCGATATGTTGGTGTCTTTTAATGCACACCATGCCTTTATTAATCTTCAAACAATTGTTTTATTTGTATTATAGTCTTAAAAAAAAACATGTTTTACAATATCACTGTATACCGTTTAAGAATATGGCTCCCCCTTTCAACACATACAGCCACGGGTGGCCGAGGTCGTTAAGGCATGGACTCGTGAGTGGGAGGTCTGGGTTCGAATAGCGCCAGGACCGTCCTCCCTGACTGAGGTTTTTTCCAGGTTTTCCTCAGTCCTCATAAATGGCAAATGCCGGGGAGGTACCCTAAACTTAGGCCTGGAACAATTCCTTCCTTAAAAATAAATCCTTTCCCAATATATCATTTCATCTCATGTATCATCAGTGTCCGTCGCCTGTAGTGCCTCTGTAGCAAAAACGGGCCATTCATTTCAACATATACGTGTTAAAACGTTCCAATAAGTAACATAACAGGATAAAAAGAACAGAAAAAAAAGGACACCTCCAATTATCCAACTAAACAGAAGGTTCTTTTTTTCATTGTCCCATAAAAAATTCATCTACATCCTCTTGCAAAACATGGAGCTGATTTTCGAAACTCCCGAGAAATTTAGCTTTTGTTGGACATGAAAAATTAAGCGGCACACGAAACTTGCTGCTGATTGGTAATTTTGCATTCACTAACATTCATAGCGTAGAATGTCGAAGTGGGGGGGAGGGCTATGCATATAGGACTGAAAAGAAGAGTGAATAATTTCATAAAATAAAACAAAATTTGTTTGTACATTAAATGGCTTACTTTGAACCTTTATTCCAGTACTTAGTAGAATTGCAGCATGCAAAGTAGATACTTTAACTGACGGCCTGTGAGCCCCAATGCGGGCGGCTCTTTACCTGCTGTTTTGCAAACCGATTCGTCTCCATAAAAAGACAAATAAATGAATAAATGTTTTGCATTTCACCTAGAGAAACTGCTTATCTATCAAAGTTGCTATAATGTCACTATCTAACTATGTCGATATCTGCCACCTATCTGAAGGCATGTCCACTGCTTAAAACAGATATAACCCCATCTTTACAGGCAGATAGACTATCTCGCGCGCGCGCACGCGTGTGTGTATGTCATATATTTCCAGCACGTTAACTATACCGGGTGTAACAATAAGGTACGGCCAAACATTCCTCACACGTAGAAGAAGAAAATATGTTATATGGACATGGGTCCATGTTAAAATTAATTTTCTACAGCTCTTCATAGAATATTAATCACAAAACACACAGGAACAGAACTACCAGCATTCATATGTAACTCTTTCTTGCATGAAATGTTCAAAATGTCCTCCGCTATCATTAATATATGTATCAACCCACCGTCGCAATGAATTCCGGATGCGCTGATTTATCCCTGCAGAACTGCGTATTGTTTCGCTGCATTCCACAATACGGACACGAAGATTCTCTGCATCTTGTACCGGCTTTCGATACACAAGAGCTTTCAAATAGCAGTCAAGCATGTCAACATTACCTTCGTTCATGGAACACAAAACACTGGCGATGAACCTAAGATTTACAACTTAGTCAGACGTAACCAAGAGCGTATTTTGAACATTTCAAGTAAGAAAGAGTTTCGCATGGTATACTAGTACGTTCTGTTACTGTATGTTTCCCATAAAGAGTCGTAGAAAACAAGCATGACGCGTTTCCGAACTTATCTTCATATAACATATTTTCTAGTTCTAGTGTGAGGAATGTGTTCTTAAAGTTTGGCTGTACCTTATTGTTACATCCGGTTCACGGTTCCTGTATTGCGCACATTTTAGCGAATTCTAGTACCTTCCATTTATTATTTAAGCCATAGTTTCGCATTGTTAGAAACAGCAACAAGCATAAACTTGGCAGTTAAAAACATTTGTAGGTTTTTTCGGTCCACAAGAGATACAGTGATAGGGGAAATATCGCGATGTAAAGACTTTCCACCATGCCAATAAGTCCGTTTTCAGAGAAAGTGGTTACATCATCGGCAAACATTAAGCCTAACAAAGAAGTAGCTTTCGTTTACTACCAACGAAATTGAGAGTAGAAAGGGCGGTACATCTAATAAGTTGAACTTCCAAAATGCTCTGTGAAAAGAAGAACAACACAAGATCTAAGATGCATCGTGGAGAACAAGATTTGGTTATACAAGCAACAAAACAACAAATTAAAAGGAAAAACAATACAAGGATAAGAGTTTTGGGTCTAAAAGTAACAAGACTCCAGTTGAGTAAACCAATTTTATCAAGAGAATCGACGAGTCTGTTCATCTTTGTAAGCGTTTAACGTTCCGCCAACTGACAAGGTTTTTGAGAGGGCGAATAAATGAATGAAATGAACATGTAAATAGGTCTGGAGTCCTTAGCATCTAAAGCTACCTGATATTCAAGGGGAAAACCACAAAGAAGTCCTAGCCTGGCAATCCGGTGACTGAAGGCAATGGGAAAACTTACGCTTTTTGGATTTCGAGCACATTGACAGAAGTTCCCAAAAATCATAGCTTTAGAACCACGAAACAAAGGTTATGCTTGGTACTGTGACATGTGACGAAACGGTTTCATCATTTCAACTCTGAATGGAACAATGTCATTTGAATTCGTCAGCAAAAAAATAAAACAAAAGCAATATCATCAACTGTGAAGATTTTGGGCACCGTCTTCTACAATGCAGAGGGGTGACTTTGGGAACCTGCTGCTGATCATGTGTCCAGATACTGTACAAACTCCTTCATGCATTGCACGATGAACGTCTTGGAAGAAAGATCATTCTTCAGCTGACAATGTTCGACTCCTAATTGCTTGCTGTATTTGGAAACAATTGAAAATATGGGACGGGAAGTTGAGGACAGCATAGTAATGAAATATTTTCTACCATGGCTATGAATATGCCTTGGCATCAACAATGCAGTGTAGTTGATCCTGTACTCTGCCTAGCATTCCGGTGTAGACAACAGCATAAACTCTAACCCCCCTGCGTATAACGTCATGCGCCCTGTCTTGCGTCAGACTTATACCGATATCCTAGCGAAGGAATTGTTCCATAAATACTCCTCGATAAGCAAAGAACTTAAGTATATGCTTGTTGCACAAATGCACTCTTGACTCTTTGACTCCTAAGGACCATCTTTTTCTTGCACTTTACAGCTCAGTTTAGCGATCATGAAGATGATAGAGCACATGCTGTTGAAAGGCGTGAGAACTTTAGATTTGTCAATGTGTAGTTACTGTTAGGAGCTGGAGAGATGGCTAGCTATGAATGTGAAGAGACGACTTTATCTGCCAAGTAAAACATTACGCACTGCAGGTTTATCATCATCTATTCAAATAATTAAGAGTCGGTCCATCGCAAAAGCAGAATATTAATAGTGAACAGTTGGCCGTTATCAACACATTCCTCTGGCTAGTCATCTCTCCAGCTCCCAACAGTACTAAATGCGACTTGGGAAGATACGTTTTTCTTCTAAATGTAGATAAACCACACATCTTTAAGTAATAATTATTAAGTTGTAGACTAATCCTGATAAAACCTAATTTCCATTTCGAAGCACAGGTATAGTAGGTTAAGTGGTGGCAATCCATTCACGCGAAAGAGAGGAAAGGGGGAAATGTTAAGATGTTACATGTTGTATAAACTTATTGCAAGGCAGGGTGATAACACGTACAGGACACCTTTCATTGTCATTACCAAAGTGAACTGACCAAATGCATGTCCAAGTCTGAAAGGATATAATCTACTTTAGAAAAGAATTAATATAGGTCTAAATATTACAGAAAAATACCACATCCGTATCTCATTTTGCGAAAAGAACGTGAAGCTATGAATTTAGCCTTAGTAGATGTAATGGCGGCCCAATATATTTTCTTTTTTCTTTAAAAACTAATTAATTTATTTCAGAGATTAATCTTTCAAAACGTCCTGGAAATATGACAAAGTAAAATGTACAATTGCGCATTTGTTTGTGCTGCATCAGCGAATGGCAGGTTCAGTTTTATTTTTCTTCCAATTCGGATTATCAGATTTCATAAATTGCTGATGAATGGTAATTAGCCAATGAAATCTTAGTACTCTGCAGGATTTTATGCCAACTTTTGACTCTTTAAGGTTGTCCAAAATTTGCTACTTTTATCAGTTTCATTCATGAGGATCTTCATAAACAGCGCAAGTGCAGTCTATCTGTAACGACAGCAAGAAATAAGCCTTCCCTTGATACCGCTATAGCTATTAAAAAGATGACCACTGCTATTGAAGTTGTTGATTGTTATAATGGGATTTACCATCCTTTTTCCTTAATTTATAATTATTGTAATATTTTAGTTGATATGTTGCAGTTTATATACTTATTTATTTGACAGTTTGATAAACACTGATAAGAAGACAGGTAAAAATCACGTGTTCTACAATATAAAAATTAACTATGAAATGGCTTACATAGCTATATCAGCATAATAGTAAGAAAATTTAAGCATATGTCTAACATATAAAATAAATTAAATTTCAGTTAGCAGCATTTTTATCTTGTATACATAATCTAAATATAAGGTTCAATATCTGTAACAATAATTTTAGGTAATGTTACAACTGCAAGTTAAATAGAGTTTATAAGTATTGCATTATTTTCTTAAAATTATCTATTGAATGGATGCTATTTAATAATTAAAATGGTTCAAAATTACCATTTGATCCAATTTTAAAATATATTTAGTAGTTTATTATAGAATCTAATGCCATTATTTTAACACATTAACTAAATAAAAATATTTTATGGGGAATCCTTTGTTTTAGTCCCATCGCTTACCTTGATTGTCTTTTTTTTATGGTAATTTAAAAATATTGTTCCCTCTATCCCAATTCCCCCAAAATAAAGCAACATTTTCTATTAGTCTCCAGAATTATAGGGTGGAATACAAAGGCATTAAAAATAATATTAAAAATCTGCAGTGCTAATGTTGACTGTGGAAATGAAGAAACCTGCAATACCGATTCATATCTACTCGTTCTAGTACTGCGCGTATTGCTCAATGTGGCGCCACTGTACCAATAAGTGGGTGGAGCTCTACTACCACACCACGGCAAAAGCAGCCAATGGCAACCATGCTGGCAGACGTCGTCATTGTCAAAGCGAATTATGCGTCCCAATTGTTTACATCTTATCAAACGGGAATCCTTGAGTTAGAGTAGTAAAAACAGGATGTTGCTGATGAAAATGATTAGATGCACTAGGGAAGAAGAGCAGAAAGCAAGTTCAGTAGCCAGCAAGACGAGTCCAAGCGGAACTACTGTAAAGCGTAGACTCACGTCTAACAAGTGATTGTGTTGATAGCCAGTTAAAAAGGAAGGAAACATGAACCTATCATTTGCCGGATGTGGGTTTTTGGGAATATATCATGTCGGGGTTGCTGGGTGCTTCAAGAAATATGCTCCTCATTTACTTCTCAACAAGGTGTCAGGTGCTTCTGCAGGAGCAATAGCAGCCTGTTGCCTACTTTGTGATTTGCCTCTCGGTAAGCTAATTTTAAACATGTTAGTCGGATGTTGTTGATAAATGTTTATAATTATGTTAGTCAAAAGAGTCGCATCATTTAGTAAGATTATATTTCAAATTGCTCACATTTTCGAGTGTTGACAGTAACTTCGGAGGCATTGGTGGCAAATTATTTGGTTACAATGTCATCAACTGTAGTGGATTTTGAGTGTTACGGTTTTCGACAATTTCAATGCTGTTAAAAAAACATATATAATATAATGATATATAAGTAACTCGTGTTTATATATATTGCTAATCCAACATTCTCCATTCCTCATTATAAATAATATCAGTGATTCAAAACTTGCAAATGCAGGTCCTATAGGCAGGTGTATTTCTGTGATTGGGTAGTCATTTATCCATATTAGAATGCAGGGGATGTTAACAGCTTCGTAGCGAATTTTGTTATTTTACAGTTCGGCTTACTGTAGGTTTAAACTTTGAAAAATAGGTATTATTAACATAATAGCAAGGCTGTGGTGTATTTGACCTTCGAAGTCGTGGTGTGTTTTTCATTTGGGCCTGCTTTTGCAGATGGTCAAAATAAAACAGTTTACCCCGGTTTGTAATTGTTTTATGTTAAAGGTGCATGATGTGCCCTTTATTTTATTTTCTTTCTTTTGATCCTGCCATTTCCAATTATAATTGAATTTGTTCAATATAAGGAAATAAGTTATCAAGGCTGAACCCCACTGGAGAGTAGAACGGGAAGGTCGTTGCTCGGAAGACGTGCCAGCTGTTTGTTGTTAAAGTGGGTTACTAACCGCGTGTTCCACCGGAAGAGAAAAAGAAGAAGAAGAAAAAATCCACCACAGCCTGTTTAACCAGTGCTTAAGATACAAACACGTGGCGCATTCAGAAGCTACTTTCCTTCTTGAATATTATTAGGATAAGGCGATGTTCAACTCATCACTACAATGCCGTGTTTACGCTGTACACAAGGGTGTGTCCCAGAAGGCAGAGGAATGGGATGGGTGCATTACGTACTATGGGGAACACAAAACTTCACTCGACGAGATAAAATATGGAATGTGCTCTTCGGAGCGAAAGCATATTAAGGTTAGTGGAGCGTTTGGGAAACAACTTTTGATTTCAAGGGCATCTGCGGCAACTTAAAACATTTATTATCTGAGTACATTTTCGAAATAAAATGAAAAAATATTTTGTTTTTCACTAGGATAGTATATTACTGTAACCATACAACATACTGCCTAACACAAGCCAACTTTAGTGTCCACTATTTCGCATCTTCCCGCGTAAAATTGTGCTGACGCACTTGCAATTGCCAACACTATATTTCTGAATAATTATTTAACTTCTGATTACTTATGAGCATTTTGAATTTGCACTCTTTACTAACCTGTCTGTGTTTTGAGAAATATGGAAAGATTCAAATTGAATTTAAGGAGCCGAACCCGTATGTATTTTGAGGATCCGAGCTATAAAAACAATCGTGACAGCGACAAATTATTAACATCTCTCTTCCCCAGTCTGGTAGTAATGTTACAACGGTATTTTAAAAATGTAATCCGTAAGACATAAATGTTTTTTATGTACAATAATTAAGTTAGCCTTAGTTACCTTTAGTTTTAAGTATAGGAACTATTAAACATGTAATATGTTGCTTTCAAGTTTCTCCATTATAGTCGTGCTGTGATAGTGATGCTACAAGCAGGTGGTATGATATAATCAGTTGGTAATTTAGTATGTTAAGGTGCATTTCTTTTCTTATTTGCTTAAGCTTAGGTCTTATCAGTTAAGCATTTGGAAAAAAAATGGTGATTTGTGCTCTGAGAATTGTTCTAAAGGTTCTCAATTTCGGTTTTCTAACATGATAAAGGTGTTATGAAAAAGGTGTAAACCGTAAAGAAAATTGGTTTGTAAGCATTAGATTGTGCTTTGTTACAGTTCTCAAATGAGAGTGTTGGGAATTTGATTCCATGACATTTAGAACTTCTTTGCTGTGACAAATAATTAAATTTAAGAAACGAATGAATGTTAGTGTCAGTTAAAAGCACTGTGATTATTTTTTTAATAGTGTTGAACGCCCGTTTTTATTACTGAGACACCACATCTGATGATACATAAGATGAAATGATAAATTGGGGAAGGAGTTTTTTTAAGGAAGGAAACGTTCCAGGCTAAGTTTAGGGCACCTCCCCGGCATTCGCCATTTATGAGGACTGAGGAAAACCTGGAAAAAAACTCAATCCGTTGGAACAATTCTGGCAGGATTCGAACCCCCAGACCTCCCGCTTACGAGTCCGCTCCTTAACGACCTCGGTCACCCGTGACGGCCATTGTGATTATACATGTGCTCGTTGTTTAATAATATTATGTCTGATTAGAAACTCCACTGCAATGTACTACACATCGTTGTTAAACAATCCTGTTACGTCACAGTCATTGGCAGAGTTTTGCATATACACCTTAAGGGAAGGAAAAAGGAAAGAAAAACAAACTAGAATTAGGCCAATACTGTTATAAAGTCGATGACCCATTCGGCAAATCTGGATTCAAATTAGGGCGAGTTTGTTTTTGTTGGCCAAGTTTCCAGAGAATGTGCGCATCACACATTTACCAACCCATCAAAACTTGTCTATCATACTACAGCCGACTAGCCGAGCAAATAACAAAGAGCGCTGCGCCAAAATGCAGTTAAGATTTATTCAGGCTTTAAGAGTCTGATTACTTTTTTTTAATGTCTTAAGATTTAAATTTCCCACTCGCGCCGTTAATAGACAAGTAACAGACATATTTCAACTAATTAATCATATTTAAAACTTTAGCTATCTGTCACTTCTGCGGAATTGCCAGAAATATTTTTACAATTTTCATCAAAATCCTTCAATTGTTGCATAACAGAAAATGAATTGATTTGTTTTGTTTTCAGCCGTGCTGTTAAATAAATGTTAACCTGACTAACCGAGCTAGATTATCAGCTGGGGCTGGTGATTAAAACCGCTTGACACTGCCCTGAACATGCAGCGTGTAAAGCTCCATTTCTACTGTCCTCGCGATAAATATGTATGCGTGACGTTAAGTAGACTGATAAATCTCTATGCTGATACACAAAGTATGTAAAAACGTGCATCTCTGGAAGACGATAACTTCTCACCTCTCTGCAAAGCTTTTGCATCAGAAGTTGTGTTTATTTACTTTCTTAATCTTGTTAACCACCGGCAGATCAAAAAAGGCCCAACAACGCTGATGGACTCTCTGGCAGCCATGGATAAACTGCCTTTCGACACTACCACGCATAGATTTAGTTTGCTGTTAAATCCTATTAGCCAAAGCTAAAATATTGGTGCAGTGAGATAGAAGAGTATATCGCTAGGGAAGTATTAATAAACATTTGATAACACTTAGCTCTGGTTGTTAACGTGGAAAGCCTGGCGACCAATACAATTAGAACTGGTTTTCGCATAATGACAATACGAAGCAAGAAGAGAGAGATTTGAATGTGAAAAATAGGCTGTGTTGTCGAACATTGCGAGATTGGCACTTAAAAGAGAAATCAATACGCCAGTACCATCCTCTGACTTGATGTAGGCTGTCTATATTTCGTCATTTTTCAAGTAATTCGGGGGTTTATTGTTTTTATATGCATTACTAACTGAAATATTTTTGTATTTTATTTAATAGCCTTTTGTGTATCCCCTAGTAAATCATCTCGAAAGACTGTTAGGAAACCAATCAAATATACGTTTAAAATACCTGACATGCTTTAGGACGGCAAAGAAAGTAATTCCTCTTGACCCAATGAGCTGGAAGCTACTTGCTAGTTTGATAAATTGGGGTGAAAATCCCAATTAAATCGGATGTAGATTGATGGTGCAATCAGAACCAAATCCATAGTTCACATGAATACTAAGTTTCCAGAATGATGAAAATTGGCCTGTTCGTAAGAAATGGGTCAAGTCACAAGAGTAAACTGTACTAGGCAGTATTCCAACACACAGTGTCTGTCATTGTAGCCATAAAATCTAAATACAGCTGGAGGCGAGAGTTTTCAATTTTGCACCAGCGTATTGGAACATTCTGAATATTTTAGTGATTGCGGCTTTATTTTCCCAGGAGCATTTGCCATAAAAAGTGATGTCGAACCAAGATTTGAAATGTACCATTAATAGAAATAATATATATATTTGAAAAATTGAGTAATCGTTTCTGAGCTGTAAAGGTTACAGAAATTCCGCCTAGGGACATCATGTTTAATACATTCGACACATGCTGTAAAGCCAGAAATGGCAGTAGAAAAGAACAGCGTGTTAAGGATTTGTTTATAGAGTACATCAGTTGTCACGTTTGGAGTGAAATATTACATCGGTCGCGCGTGACTGCAATGACGCGGAAATGGTGACTCTTTCCATGAACTAAAGCTTATGCTAAATACTTTTTACTACGACTTCCGTTTGTAGAGACGTAAGGTCAAGCTGTGTAATGCATAGATGTTATTCGATTGTTTCTCGCACATGCGCAGAGAGCAAGTGTTGTGGAACAAATGAAAGGGTTTTTAATTATGTACCTACCCTATGTAGATCAGCGGTTCTCAAACTTGGCCCCTCGAACTCCCTTTAAAGTTCTTTCGCTGTTGTGGGTTCCTAAGATTTAAATCAAATAAAAATCTAAATTTGCATCCTGTATATATTTTTAAAGTTGTTCATTACTCGTTTATCAAAATTAAAGTTACATTTACATTAAAAGTGTAAGCGATCACTAACAATATATGATGGTACATCATTACTCGTTAATTTGTTTCCTGAATGAATAAGATGCTACTATATTTCACTTACAAGCGTGATATATATATATATATATATATATATATATATATATATATATATATATATATGGCTTAATGGAAGATTTGTATTCTGAGTTCTGATTGTACTTTTTCTATACTTTTTTTTAAAATCATTGAATGCATATAATGCTTTTTTCACACAAGTTGTTACGAAAAGCATCTATACTATGATTGTCTTCTATGGAAACCCCACCGTATTCAGTTCATTACCGCAAAAGGGGACTGTAGTCAGGTAAACTAACATTATATAGGAGTGCTCTGCTGGTTCAAGTTTTCGGCTTATCATTTTGAAACCTTCTACCAGAGCAAATAGTAGTTTTAATTTTAATTCTCATTGAATAAATACAAGTTGTAAATTTAGTATATTTCATTTTCTCGTAAATCATTGTTTGTTTCTATACATTCAAGAATAAATGCAATTGACAAGTACTCTACTACTTCGTGATACTCAGGGGGTCCGAGGACTACAGTTTCAGAACCACTGACCTAAATTGTTAAGCCATTTTTTTTTTTAAGTTCTCGTATAACTCTTTTGGAAACTGAAAATTGGAGCAGACTTGATGTCATTTCACGATCCTTGTGTCACTTAGTGCTGTACGTTGTTTCTTTTCATAATCGTTTTTATTATTTAAATTTAGGAGTGTCAGTGAATTAAATAACGCCCAGCATTTTTCCACAGTCCAGGAACAGTTCATTCACGGAATGAAAACAGTACCTGATATTACCATGTGAAACTTCTAAGTTGAATATTGTCTAAAAGCAAAATTACATAATTGCAGTGCGTTTTCACTGCTAGTGTTTGTCACAGTAAGTATTGCGTCCCTTCATCACTTGTTACGCCACAACTCCGTTGAAAAGTCTCGCCCTTGAAACACTCTAGAGCTTATTTCTCAAATAGCAGATATATCTGAGAATCTGCGAAGAAGCATTTTAGAAAACACAAAACACCCTCGACATGTAAATAGGATTGCGCACACAAAACATGCTGCTACTGGTTTTTTTTCTTTGCATAACGAATGGTTTTTACTTCTTGGTGCTTTAATAAATGCTTATATTTGTGTTTTGTGAGTGTAAGAATCACAAATATTCGCCTATCCAAAATAAAACAATTCGAATAAAATAAATACAAATTTGTACCCAATGAATGTGCTACCGAAAGGAACAAGAGCGTGAGCATGGCCTCCTGTAACGCAGATTATTTTCGTGAAGTCCACAGTTTATGCACTAGGATGGATTGTATTGTTCGTCGAATTCTGTCACTATCCGCTCTTGTGAATTAAAGCCGGCAATACTTTTCTGGTTGCGCACTTGCAAAGGTTACAGTGATGTTGAATGTAATTCCTCTAACTAATTCTGGCCAAATGGCCCTAGAAGTTCAAAGTTCATACTTTTTTACTATTGGAAAATATTAAATGCACTGAAAAGTGATACACCTAATAATAAGTATAACTGACACTAAGGCTAATCGCGTAACTCTTTCTTGGTTATTTCAGGTTATGTGCTAAAATGTCTAGAAAATGAATGCAGAAGAATTAACAAGTGGAAGTAGTATTTATGCAGTAACATTTTCTAATGGATAATTGCTTATTTTATATAGTCATTTTGCACAACACCACTATTATCTTTTTACGATATTCTTTTCTCTTTCCCCTGCTTGATTATCGAGTAATGGTTACCAACGGTAAAGCTGCTGTAAAGTGCGGAAAGCACATACATATTTTCGGCGATCTGACATGTATTGCAGTTATAAAACTACTTTACATTTGCCAATTGCTTAACCTATTTTTTTTTATATCAGAAGCGTTATAATTCAAAAACATACATTCTCAGCTAGACAAAGTAGAAATTAAGAGAAAAAGAAACAATAGCAATGCTAAAATGCTTGACTGTCATTCAGGAACTACCACTAAATAATGAAAACCAGATTAAAAAAACAAGATTTACCCACTGTAATTTATTGGTGTTCTACATAATTACCGTTATATAATTATAAAATACGAAAAGTTGATATACTATATACACTATTTTTTTTTTTTTTTGAAAAGCAAAAGTGCATTTTCATAAAGGTTTAATTAACGAATCCGTAACCTCCACATCTACAGATTATTGTTAAACACATTTTAGCTGTAGCGATAAAGTGTCATCTAATGGATTAATGGAGAACTACAGTTAACTAGAAACCGGATTTTAGGAGCAAGAACATCCAAAGTGATGAGACATACTGTACCTAGTATATGTACCCGGAATAATTCTTTGTTACAGTAGGCAATCCTTTAGAATTCTCGCTTTGAGCATTAAGATATTGCGTTTAAAAACGCAAAATAATGTCCATTTCTGACATTTACGTTTGAACTAAACTGAGTATATGAGGAATGTGCTTTTCGTTTGTAAGAGAACTAGTCTCAGAAGGAAAACTCTGTACCTCGTCATGCTTCCCAAGTCCTCGGAAAAGGAGGTAATATAGTATCGGCAATACTAATAAATGGCACTTTCTTGGTATCGATAAATACGTTCATAACTTTTAGATGTTTAATTACTTTAAATGCACGTAGTAAACACATGAAATGTGTCATTTTATTGCGCACAGTGTTAATGTCATTAACTGCTTCCGTGATCTAGTGGTAGCGTTTGAGATTACTAATCCGGAGGTCCTGAGTTCGAATCCCAGTAAGGTCAAGCTGCCTGGGTAAGGTTTTTTCGGAGTTTTTCCTTACTATGAAGAGAAGGTGAAGTCTAGATATCCTTAAGGCACAAAGGACCCCGAGCTCATTTGCACCATCATTAATTCGTTTCATTAATTTACACGAAATTCAGTCCATAATTTACAGGTTGCACATTTTGTTACTATTTTATAGTGTAGCATTCATATGGATTTTTTGAAAAGAACGGCAAAGGATATGAAGAAGGCGATTTATTTATCTTCCCAAGCTATAGGTATTTATTGTAGTGTTGCACAAAGAAACAGACTACAACCTAATGAACAGAATGCATAATATAATGAATTTCTGAGGCCATTGAGTCAATTAAAGCTTATCGTGCAATGATGTAACCCACTGCTTTGTAGGCCGGTTGCACACAAATGTTCCCACTGCTGGATAACCAATTGGTTTCTTCCTGCAGTATTCGTGTACGTTTTCTATATATAATTTACATAATACAGCTATATTATTAAGATAAGAGAGGTTGTAAAAGAATGAAATTATGCAGTTTTATATGTGCAGACAAAATTATTTGCTAAGAAACGCAGTAATTTGGTTTACCATAATAGTTTATATTTTCTTTCGTCTTTCTCTTCCTCCCTCTCTGTCATTTCCTGTCTCTCTCTGACCCTTAAAAGTTACGTTTCGAGAAAGTCAATTATTGAGTTAAATAATACCAAAATCGTTGACTTTACTTATAAAAGATACAAAAATAAACAATAAAGGGTTTAGATTAAGCGAGGAATTTCATGAAATTTCTACAGTCGTTAGAATAAGTTAATTTCCAGTTACTCTGTTTAACGAACCTAGACAAAGCCAAAGTAATGAGTGATGAAAATAAATAAATAAGATATTAATTTTATATCTTTTAAAAGTATTTATTCGCCAATGGTCAGACAATAATTAAAAATTCCTAAGTATGACTACCTCCAAAGGGAAGTAAAGCCGTGGGTCCCGTGTCGTAGATTTACGTCGCGTAAAAGAACCTCAAGCCTGAAAAAAGAGGCCTCTGAGCAAAATTTATCGGCCGTTTCAAGCCCTGAATTGAATGGGACTCTGACTACCTAAGGTGTTAAAGAGCGTCCGTAAATAAACAAATCAACAGTAATTAGTTTGGAGGTGAAATTGCAAAGATCGCAACATTTACTAACAGAGGGAAGAAAGCCCCCCCCTCCCCTTTTTAGGGCGGCGTGTGTGTGTTCAGGCTTTATAAACCGAAAATCGCATGGTTCTGGTAGTAGCATTCTTATAGAAATAATTAGGGTATGGGGTGAAGCTATGCTTCTGTTCTTAATGTGATACTTTTAATGTTTCAGTAAATATGTAATGTCCCAGAGAAGGCTCGACACCACAATGTGCATAAATGTAGTTCTGTGGTGCCACAAGGTCGTAGCTGCCGGTAAATAGAGGTGTATCTACAGTACCTTATCTGAAATGGGAGGAACATTTTAATTACAAGAAAAGCTTTGGTAGTATCACATTTTTAAATGAATACATTGAAGAAAGCGAGCCTTAGGCAAGAAAAGCTGTCTAAAAATGACTAATGTGTTCCAAACTTTCAATCTTTACTTTTCTCTTTTCCTGGTCTACTTTTAAAACAAAAACCGCATGAAAATAGCTATGTATAATCGAT
The DNA here is from genome assembly GCA_030762175.1 of Metallyticus violacea. NCBI lineage: Eukaryota > Metazoa > Arthropoda > Insecta > Mantodea > Metallyticidae > Metallyticus > Metallyticus violacea. The sequence continues at coordinate 54,146,799 of CM060842.1, forward strand.
TAGTTCATAATTGTATCTTACGCAATAAACGCATTTCCTCTCTACTGTAGTAGTGGTAGCATGCGTGTCTTCCGTTAGCGAGCAAAACATGGGTCAGCCCGGAATATTTTAAGCTTTAAACACGTACCTTCATGAACCAACAAATATTAACAAGGACTTATATTTTTCTTCCTCCAAGATGTGTTAACCTTTCTCCTCCTTATTTCTGAGTTCTCTTGGGCCAGCGCTCAGTATTCTGTTTTCTTAGGAATCAGATATTGAGGGGTTACTGCACCTCGCATAACTGACTAGCGGTTATTTTCGTATTTGTTTAAAATTTGCTTCCTCGCCGTTTCTCAGTGAAAAATTGATTTTCACAGTTTCAACTGTTAAGTTACAAAAAAGCGTATCTGTTTTGTGGCAATAAATAAAGTGGACGTTTTATTGAAGACTCCATTTTCGCGTCTAAATTTAACTGTTAAGTTACAAGTGAAACGATTGAACCTCATCAACCGAAACCAATAGGAGCATACTCAGCAAGACTGCACAAAATTAAGGATATTTTATGATTTGAAAAAACATCTTGGCCGACTGTGTAGAGTGAGGAACGTATCTTTTTATAGAAATGAAATTAGAAAAGAAATAGAAATGGCAAATTTCGTTTCTGAGCTGGCCGACGAAACGACAGATATTACATGCATGTCAGAAATTGTGATGTTACCTTTACCGGTTGAAAGATCCATAAAATTCATTGCTCCTTTTTTTTTTGTTTTTTTTTTTGTTTGTTTATTTATGGACGCTCTTTAACATCTCAGGTCATTAGCGTCCCATTCAACTCAGGGCGTGAAACGGCCAACAGATTATGCTCAGAGGCCTCTCTTTCAGGCTTGAGGTTCTTTTTCGTGCCGTAAATGTACGACACGGGACCCACGGCTTTACTTATTGCTCTTTCTGGATTGACTGCAGAAGGCTAAAGGCGCACTTTAAAAGCCGAATTAGAAGAGTTCCATATAAACCAGAAGTTTATAGCATAAACATACAATGACACTGCAGCTATGAGAGAATGTCGGGGAAGAATATGTCTTGAAAAAAAGAGACCCTCCATTTGAGTGTACATAATTATGCCCCTGACGCGCCCTTCTACAGAGGCCACGAGCCGCCACTGCTATGCTAATAGTTTCATTTTCTCTCTCTCTCTCTCTCTCTCTCTCTCTCTCTCTCTCTCTCTGTGGCTTTTTGGATGTTTAGTTTCAGTTAATTTTTTTTATTAAATGCAAACATATACAAACATTCGCAATTTAAAACAGTGTTAAATATAATAAAGCCTGAAACTATTCTTAAATGTTATAAGACTGGTAGTATGCTCTTGCTTTCAGATGCATGCACTTAGATGCCACTTCTTACATTTTTTTTTGGTACTGTTTAGGTAGTATTACTTATACCTTCTGGGATTTACAAGCTAACGCCCGGGTCGGTCTGTCTGGGAGCTAAATATCTGTGGACATACCTACACAGAGTAACGTATACCCTAAATGGGTATTAAGTTCAATGTCAGGGCCGCCTCGAATGCATCACAAAGACACAAAGATGCAGACGCAATGGATATGATTGATAAAGTAGAAAAAACTCCGTGGCAAAGACTAATCCCGCATTTGCCTTTTCTGAACTGAGGAAAATTACAGAGAATCTCGACCAGGTTAGCCAATAGTAGGATTTGAGTTTGGGCTTCCCGAATACGAGCCCCAAACGTTACAACTTGGGTCAACCCGGCCAGCGACTTCTTAGAAAAATTTAGGAAACGTTACCCACATGTAGAACAACGTTACCAGTACGATAAAGCAGACAAATTTAGTCTTGCTATGGAAGCATCATCAGCAGTTCCTCTTCTGTTTTGACGTCAGCAGTTTTTTATTCACAAAAATCAACGCCTGTTGGTTGTGTGTTTCGCGCGCGCTTTTTATAGGATAAAAAACCAATATTTAGGACTTTGTATCTATGAATCACGTATTAGAGATCTGTCTTGAGAGGTTAGCTAATGCTTTGTAAGCAGTGATGACGTATATAGGCATATGTCATCTCATGCAACGTTTCCAAATAGACATAAAAAGGAGGCAAAAGAAAAATTTGAAAGACAGGGGAAAAATCTAAGAAAAAATGTGCATTGACAAATAAAAGGTTTGCACGCAATTTTCGTTTCAAAGGTCTACCACTACTTATCAATTAGGCAAAAACACCATGGTAGTTGGACTTGTATGGGTCATTATTTTGTTCATGTGTTCTGAGAGTTACACATTGACCCATTGCTGTACCTCATTTATTATATTATTCGGTTATACAAATGAGGAATCTATTTGTTTCATTACAATTTTAGATTTAAAACTTTGTGATAAGCTTTTTATTTAAGCTTTGCCAAATTAAAAAGCATATCTTACATTGCGAATAATATGATATAATATTTCTCTGAACTATATTTATTAGATTCAAATCAATGTACCGTAAAGATAATGATAAAAATAATGAAAAATCAATAATTTCTTTGAAATTTCTGCGAAAAAAATTTTTGGGGGCCTACTGCTCTACACAATTCATGTTTTCTGATTCCTTACCACGTGAAATCTCTCAATCTTAGTTTTGTCTCATCAGGCTACAGTTTCTTCAGAAATCGGTATTATAGAAAATAACAGTTTTTTATAATTTGTTCATTGAGCACATAGATAAAAGAAATATTCTGAGAGATTTAAACAAGATAATAAATGGTTCATTTTGTCAATGAAACAGTAGGGCCAAATCAGAGTATTGGACCAGAAAAAATTGGCCACAAGGAACAGTTTAGTTCCTGGAGGAAAAAAAATGAAGTTTAACCATTGTTTTCTCCTCCTAATGTCCTTCTTCCACCACTTCATATTAAATTAGGCCTGATGAAACAATTTGTTACTGCTATGAATAAGAATACCGATCTTTACAACTTTCTTTTTACAAAGTTCCCACAGAAAACTGAAGCTAAGATAGATATTTTCAGTGGGCCACAAATTTGTGAGCTTATATAGGATGAGATCTTTGCTCAGTCGATGTTCGTGTTAGAGAAGTTAGCATGGTTGGCATACAAAAAAGTGACGAAAACTTACTTGGCAACAAGAAATCTGAACGATAAAGAAATTGTGGAGGAAATGTTACAATATTTTAGAAATCTAGCATTTAGGATGAGTGTTAAATTGCATTTTTTCAACAGTCACATTGATTACTTCCCTGTGAATCTTGGTGCAATGAGTGAAGAACAAGGTGAGCAGTTTCATGAAGACATTAAAACAATGGAAACCACTCTGAAGTTGCTGGAATGTGTAATGAAGTTTTCTTCTCTCTAATACTCAAAACAGTTTGGCCATTCATAATTTTGACACATAATCCTATTTTTTCAACGTATTCAATAATATTTAAGTTAAAATGAAACCTACTAAAACAGTTTTGTCTTAGCTATACGTATAAAACTTAAATAATATTTTATAATAAATATAAGTAAATTATTACATTTGATGTGGTTTTGTTTAAAAACCTAGCCCGATAGAGTAAAACTGAAAATATTACATATATTCAAGTGTTTTGTAGACCAGTGATCGGGGAACTCTATCCTGGAAATAAAACTAAATACACTTAAATGTATCTAGCATATTTAGTTAGCTTTTAGCATTACCTGTGCATTCTCATCTTTTTATTATTTTTCCCTCTTCTTTCTTTATGAAAGAGATGGCGATTTGTTTTCTGACGAGCTCTGTAACCTCATTCTACGTTCTTACCAAAATGAAGATGGAAGTATTTATCTCAACACGTGTAGCAAATAGCTATTGTTTTTAGAACAAATATGTTTTAGGTATGTTGTCGAACTTTGACTTTTCTTTGTCTCAGGAGTACAGGGAAGGTAAGGGGAACATGGTTTTCTTTGTTTAACTGCCCCTGTGGCATTTGACCTCAGAACCCCCGTGACCTGGTGCCTTGCCAGAAATGTCTTTGACACGCGTTTGCTTTTTGTAAACAAGTTTAGATAAAAGACACATGAACGTCATATGTGAAGAATTTAACAGTAAAACAACAAGTGGAGTTATTTGCGTATAGAGAAAGATGTTCAATTTTGCAATCTCCACTTGATACTGTTAAAAATGTTGTTCCATTCTTTTGGGAGATATTCAGTTTGCATTTGTGCAAGAAACCAACGCTGGAAATAAAATAACTTTTTAAGCAGGGTTTAAAATGTTTGCAATCCGGTTAATGTTTCTATCAAGTACACATATATTAGCATACTAATTGTTCTTGTATTTAATTGTATTATGCTGTGATCAGCAATGCATTTACTTTAGTTTAAATGGTTACCGCAATACCAATAACACGGATCCTTAGTAGTTCATTTGATTTCTGCTAAATTTAACTGATTTGGGGAAACATGCTCATAACATGCTAGAAAATACATGTGCACCCTATGACCCCCCTCCAAAAAAAATCATCCCTAGATTCCACGTGTCGATCGGAGAACTACGGGAACGCTCGTAAACGCTGTATTTACAATGGGCATGCAGCGACTGCACACTGCAGTGGACGCTTTATCTATAAACGTAATGGTCACAATCATAAGCAATAAAAGAGAACATTAGGCTAGAGTAGCGGTGGCCGAGCGGTTTAGGAAGCTCTTCTGCATAAGATCCTGGGTTCAAATCCCACATAACATATGTGCTTTGTTGGTTTTATAAGTGTGCGTGTAGAGTATCATGTTGCCTTAGTATCAAGTTACATTTTAACATTCATTTGAATTTTATGACATTACTTATGCATACACAAAAACTAATCACAAACTAACGCATTCTTTACAAAGAACTAAATAAATACATGAACATAAAAACCTGTATCTTCTAAAGTGAAAACAACAATACATACAAATTAATATCTGGTGTATGAACCCTCAGCATGTGTAGCTGTCCTCAATCTCCGGGGCATAGATATCGGGTTTCTACAATAGTGTGGACGAGAGATTACAACATCCCAGGCTTCTTAAATTTGTGCACTTAAGTCATCCTTTGTCCATCGTGCATGTACAGCATATTACATTTACATAGAACAAGTACTGAAGGAGATGTATATTCATTATATGTATATGGGAAACAATATTACGAAAATAATTTATGATAATATGTTAAAAAGGCTTATTAAAAAAAGTATTTCATGCCGGGAGGCGAGCCTGGCTGTTAACCATGACATCGCTGCACACACTGCCACAGAACTAACGGAATACACACGCACTAGATCGTCTTTAGTGCACTCCATATAACACAACACTTTGCTGGATATCTTGTGAACCACGCTCTGTAACGAGTAGGATTAAGTGCATTCAAGAAAGAAATGGAAAAAAAGAAAGAAACAAAGAAATCACATAAAATTTGGAATGAAAACGACGGATGAATAATGTAGATACAAAATTTTAAGGAACATGATATACCTCCCATTGACTAGGTGATGAAATTGTGTGTGTTAATAGAAAGGGGCGTTTCATTTGCATGGAATAACTAGGAGGGCTATTCGACAAGCTCGTGTTAAAACAAAGAAGACGGGTTTTTGAAATTTTTTTCTAAATATATCTCATTTTTAAATCTATAAACTTATTCCAGTGATTTCCACCCCCCCCCCCCAATCCATAATATGCGATTTCAGCAGCTCTGCAAAAGTCGCATTTGTTTCTCGACCTTTTCATTTGATGCGAATTCTTTTCCTGCTAGCCATTTCTTCATGTTGGGGAATCTGAGCGAGCCAAAGCCGGAAAGTACGGAGGATGAGGAAGGGCTTCTTACCTTAAGACCAACGATTTTAAGTCTCATTCGCAAACTTGTGTATTGGTGCGTTATCATGCTGATATAGGTCATTAGCCAAATAATGACGATTCTTCATGATAATTGTTCCAGTAGCGTAGTATAATATTCATCGGTTATGGTTTTGCTTTTTTTTTTTTTTTTTTTTTTCCTCCCTCGAGAATTCAATTAAAATTACGCCATGGCAAAATACGGTCGCCATCTCCTTTCATGCTGAGGGAGATGTTTTGACTTTGGAGCACTTTCTCGGTTGTAACCCACTGTTTCGACTTGTATATTTAGTCTCCGAAATTCGCTTGGAATCGCGTTTGAACAGCTCCAAATTCTCTTTTCTGGACATTGTTAGCAAACCGGCACCCACCTGTCCGATTGGCAAATTATGCTAAATATTTTGCACCGAATTTCCAGAAATGCCCACAGCTTCAACTATCTCCCACCCCTTCAGTCTTCGATTGCTAAGCACCATGTTACAGTTTTTTTTTTCAATCATTTCGGGAGTCGTTACTTTGACAGGGCATCCGAAATAGTCCGCATCGCTTGTGCTCGTTCGCCCACATTTAAACTCGCCAAAATATTCTAAACGACGGTGCACATTCGCCGTAATATTTGTCCAATTTCGCCGTAGTGTCTATAGACATTGCCTCTTTCAAAAAATAAAGTTTTATTAATAGACGAAATTCGCGTTTTTTTCATTTTGAACGCTTGTTTACAATTTTATGCAGAAAATGATTCTCAAACGCAGACTTAGCTTCCTAACTGCTCATAAGCATGTGCATCATCGCCTAACAATCACCACGTTCACAAGATAACATAAAACAAATTTGGTGCTACCACCTTTTGAGTTTGCACAACTTATTGAGCAGCCCTACTAGCCGTTAATCTGCAATTTATGGAAGAGGAGAAGGAGAGTAAGGATACATCTTTTGCAGGAAAATAGCCAATAAGATGTAGGTGAATTGTAATAAAAATTAAATTATCATACAGGAATTTCAACTTATTTAACTGCTAAAGATAGCATCAGGGGCGAAATAGATATTAGTCTTAAAATAGAATGATTAAATTATATTTGTTTGACAATTAAAATAGCTTTATAAATAAAACATACCCTATTATAGATGGAGTAATAAACAAAATACAAGCTGCAGAATGTTTTTGACTTACAGGGATTTTTGGGGTCTCGAAACAAGACCATGAAGAAATAAAAGCTCATAAGTGTGTAGCATTCTTGCTGAACTTCGAGATAAGGATGAAGGAATCCTAAAAATTATGAATCATAGATCTAGAGGGGGGGGGGGGTACTGAGCGTCCGACTAAAAATGGAGTCAACAGTACGAGGGGAACTCAAAAAAATTTTGTAAGTGTCACCTTAAAAGCCCAAGCTAAGGACTGAATTGGAAAACTTATCCTCACAAACCTTCAAAGTACTCTCCACCTCTCCCCACATACAGTTATAGACGGTGCAACACTTGTCAAAAGCACTACGATGTGGACTGAGATATTGTCAACAGAGCTGAATTTATAGCTTGAGCAAGACTAGACACTCGAGGAAACAAGTAGAATTCACACGACCAGGGCTGCAGAGTGGATGGTCAAGTAACTGGATTTTGTGACTTCCAATTTCTTCAAATTTGCAGTTGTCCTGTGAGGAGACGCAATATCATGCAAAAGCAACAGCCTTGATGTCCCTGTCTTTGGACGCCACCGCCTCAGCACTTCAAATAAAGGATACAAAAATAAATGTAATATTATTCTCCATTCATTGTCATTCCTTCTGCCATACAGTCGGTCACTAATGATTCTTCATAGTTGAAGAAAATGGGAAAATCTTGTCGAAGAAGTACTGATTTTGGATCATTCTCATTTATCCACGCACAGTTCTGAGGTTGATTTGGGATGTTATGGTTAAAAAAAATCACCTCCAAGTTCATATATGTGTCAAAGGTTTAGGACCATTTGGTACAAACATGTCAGTGAGTTTCTTGCACATTCCTTTCTCTTATCGTTCTCTTCATTGGTTATGGATTGTGGAACCCATTTTGCACAGATTTTTCGCAGCTTTAAATGTTAATGGAGTATATTGTCAATACTGCCAACTCTGATATCCACTTAGCATTTCAATAGTAATGTGTCGATTTTCCTATACCAAGTTCATCAAACTTTGAATTGTTCTCTCGTTCACAGCTTCCCGAGGCCGACCAAGCAGGGTTGTCATTCAAAGTCTCTCGCTCATCTTCAAATGATCGAATCCATCTTCCAATGGTATCACTTGATCACTATGAACAGCTACCAAATCCTCGTGGATTTTTAGCAATAGTATCAAATGAACACACTTGATCACCACGAACGGCTACCAAATCCTCGTGGATTTTTTCCCCCTTCGTTCTTTCACCTAGCTTATAGCGTGTAGAATCTAAAGTATTTCTAAGAAATATTCATGGTTTTTCACCAGCTATTGACACAGACTGTACGACAGTGACTATACAAATTTAAACTTGCACTTTGCATATTTTGATAACTTAAGGCCCATTGTTGCCAGCTACGTTAGTTACATTTTGTAGACATTATTATTCAACAATGGTTAGACTGGTTGCAACACTTTTTTTTTAATGCCCCTCGTAGGTGCTACAGCAGACCATAGGACGTAACTTTTGGTGATTAAGAGTATATGACACATCCTCGGTGGAATAGAACTTTCACTTTCCTGAAGCTTGCATAAATACAATCTGCAGCACACGTTCAAATGTAAAATAAAAGAAGCAGCTACATTTGCATGTTTTGTTACAATTATGCCGAATTCAAGGTTTTTGACAGCGAAATTGCGCAAAACACTGCACGGGATGGCTTGGGACTCGCATTCAGAAGGTCCTGGGTTCATATCTTCTTTTTCCGAGATTTCTGTATTTACTTTCCACGAATTTCCCTCACCTCATTTGGTTGTTCATAAAGAGCTGCAAGACCTGGCGACATGGGATGGCGGTGAAGTGTGTAGGGTGTATTTAAAAATTGGAAAACTTCCCTAGTGTCAGGTGTGACAGCAGCCCTTCCAAGGGGCTGGAACTCCTTGGAGGGGGGGGATGTGATCAACAAAAGAAAAGGAATCTCAGAACGTTAGGGACTCCACCTGCATTCGTGCCTGCCGCCCCTCATATCCCTGACTTAACCCTTTTCTCCTAGAGGTTCAGTGCGATACAGTATACTCCTTGTTGAGCTTCCATGTCTGATATCTTCCTCCCCCTCGCCTAGTCCAATCCAAAACTTCACTCGTGTTTGCGGATCGAGGAGTTTGTCGCTTAACTTTTCATGTAAAGTTTATTTTATGTTGCAAACTCATACCGCCTTGTGGTTAGTAACTCGATTCAAAAATATCTACATTCATGTTCAGCTCCAGCACAAGGTTACCGCGTGTTAGGATAAGATTCCTGATAGCATTTACATGGCCAAGGATAAATGTTATCTTGATATTATGTTTGACAGTATTAATGACATTTGAGCGATGAAACGATCATGATAAAGGTGACCGACTGATACAATAAAAAATGTATAACCACATTCCTTCCTTGATGCCGACGTAGTGAAATTAGATAGTTTTATAGGCTGTCTCTTAATGTAACTTATTTTAAACACGTTATATGCAGCCTGATTATGAATCCAGTGTACATAAAAATAGAATATTGAGCCAGAAAGAGAAATCCCCTTCGATGCACTTACTGTCGATGTATAATTATTACGAACTTTGACAGCTGCAAGGCAGTTGTGGATATTTATTGCATTCTTGCCGAAGGTTGTAGGCCATCCACGCCTACGCGCTACGTGTCATGGTCCGATACTCATTGGATGGTTTAATTGATATCTGCTTTATTTACTTCACAGTAAATGAACCTTGTCAGCTATTGATAAAACATGCGCGTTTTGGCTTTAAACCAAATGGAAATATTTAGCTCGCTCAATAAAAAAATTGACACAAGTAACCTCTTCCTTTACTCATCGTCAGCATTTTATGGCGAAGGTTCGCACTTGGTTCGGGCATTACAGAAAAAGAAAAGGTTGGGAGCAATGCAGTACAAGTTAAAAGAAAGGTGATAAAAGAACTAGGAAATGTCTACATTTAATAGCCAATTTTGAACTCGGGTCTATTGTTTCTGTGCTTTACGTTACGAAATCTAAATGTGCAGAGCTACTTTTTTCTCCACGCAGTCTATATCCGGGCCGCTGAAACTCGCTTGACAGCTACCTTTTCAATTGGCAATCATACAGATTAACAAATGAGGAATGCTACCCGTTGCAACTTCTGAAGCAATTACAAATTAGCATTATCGGTAGTTAGTCGTGACGTAGAAGCTGCTGTGTTGCGGATTTCTTATTGTGTGTGCAGCTGATTTCTATCAGTATGTTTGAATTGAGTTATGTGATTAATTGAAATGGTTAATTTGTGGTAGTTAGAAAGTGTCCCAAAGAGGTCATTTGCAAAGTGATTCACGGGAGTGATAGCCATTCTTTGCTTCGATGTTATAAGGAACTAAAATGCTGTTAAGAAATGGTACATGTAAACGGCTCGAAGCTTTGTTCTACATGAAATCAAGAGCAAATATCTACGGAGTAGATATCTCACTGTCGAAAGTTTGTTCTTTATAATGCTTACGTTACTATGTACCAATTTAATTGCGCTTATCGATAATTCTGGAGCAAAGTAATTCATTATTGCGTACACATAATATGCGTTTATGAGGGGACATTGGAAACTCCATAATACCAGCCGTTAAGCAATGGTGGCTCTTGGAACGTCACAGCCGCCGCTTAGCCAACATTACGTGAACGACGCTGTCAAGTGCAAAGTTTCAGCGGCCCGTTATGGTATATTTGTAAATATATCCGATTCCAACTAACGTTTCAAATAAAACACGCAAGTTAGCAGCTAGAATAAAAACCTAACAGTTTATTAAATAAAGAAAATGTTTTCGGTTTTTGTTATATACGGTGTCCCTTAACCTCCGTACATTTTTTTCAAGTTAGACCCTCATGGCAACGCATGCCATATTGGTTGCATCGTGCAGGGGTTTTAGGGATGAACAAAATTGGACATTGTGTGGGTTTCTTTCCTTGATTTTTTCCCAATATTTCCCATATCCATAAACCACAATACTAATATTCAATCGAAGCATATTTATTAATGTAAGTTTATTTTCTCTTCTGCTTCTGTATTAAGTATAGTTTGTTAGTAATTCTGAACTGCTGAATTTACGTCATTTCACATGTGTAAAGTATTTACGCAATGACAGTGAAACAAAGGGAACAACATTTAAACGAAGTATCTGTAGCACATTCGCAGTAATCAGTTATTGACAGTTAAATCAAATGCTAATTTTACTCAACGCTTACGACCTAATTTGAGTTGCCTCTTCCGGAAGGTTAAACGCCTATTCTGGAAAACCGTGTAGTTTAGTAATGAGAGTCAGCGCAGCTTGAGGGCGTGTTTGTCAGCGTATTTTATATGCATTTCCGATAGTATCTGAATATTCCAGATTGTCTATGTGTTTCTGCTTTACACACAATGGCTAAGCGTCCAGAAATAAACACGAGTGATTGCGAAGTATAGAAATTTATGTAACTAGTGCATAGTGTTGGTAATTGTGACGCGAGTGAATGTTTAGCGCGTTCACTTCCACTCCTGCGCTAATTTTCACGAGAGTTCAGAATGAAGATTTCTTGCGTAGTACATACAACGTTTTATGCAATTTTAGCATTGTAACATTTCTGAAAATTAACACAAATTTGCAAAATGTGATGTTATGACATAGTAGATGTGGCGCATTTTATTGCATGCTTTCTTAGTATTTCTTTGTACGAGTTATTTTTCATTCAAACGTTTTTATTAACTCGTATTGTCTGTTCGGGTGGAATTTTGTAATTAATTTTTCATGCACTTCTAAATGAGGTAGAGACTTGAAAATTTGCGCATAGGTCAGAAATGGATGGCAATACAATATAATACGGTAATTATCATGGTTCAATAGTTCCACGGTTCAAAAATATCGTTCCGCAGTTTTGAAAGTAAAGCAGCGCAATATCAGACACGAAGGTTTTAAAAAATGTAAGATTGAATAGTAAGAACACATTTCTGTAGTTTCGTTAATAACGCATAAAATATAAATTTTATAATAATCTTTATTTAAAAATAAGAACAGTTGCTATGATGACTATTATATTTATCAATACAATAAATAAATTATAGTGTAACTTGATTTATATTTAATTTCAACGTTTTATTTTTGTTTTGAGGAACTTAAATGGAAATACATGCTAATTCCACAATGTTTGGTATTGAAAATATAGATATCGTTCCAGAAGAAATTATAAAGAAATATAGGTAGCTGAGGGTTCGTTAATTCCTCAAAAATCAAACGTGTACGGAAAGGAATATGACAATTTTTTGTACCTACAGAAAAAAGAAACCTGTTAGTTCAACCTCAACTTATGCCTTCGACACTCTGGTGTGTGTATTCGAAAGTAAAATCAATGTAGTAAGGTTAAATACATTTTTGTTACTATAATAGAGTTTGCTAATGGTTCAACATTAACGTTTTGAAAAGAAAGAAAGTTTAATATAATAATTGCATTTTAAATGCTTCCAAGATCAGGGAAGTTAATTTATGATTAATAACTTACATTGTTGTTGTTTAATTTGCATAAAGGAATGTTATGCACTAACTGACTTTGCAGCTTGTTTTTGCGTTGGCTGTCTTCAGCGTGCTAAATATTCATTTGTTGAATGTAACGATCTGTGAAAATGAACGTGCATTTTGATGCTTTTGCCCACTATGAAGTGAGATTTTATTTATTTTTTTTTTAAATATTTTTTTTATGCTGAGAACGTTAGATTTTTTGACATTTATCAGACCGCTGCTGCAGTTTGTAGAGAAAATTTATGAACGATAATTATGTCATCAGCAATTTTATGACAGAAAATTAGCACATAGTACACTTAATATGGCGGAAAAGTTATTCAGAATGCATTATACTTAATACACGTTTGTCGATAAGTCGCTCCGCACCTTTCGTGTAACCAAGATTCCTCTAGGGAAGTATTTATGTCGTCGGCAATTTTATTAAAAAAAATAGCAGATAGTGCACTTAATGTAACGTAAAAGCTATTCAGAATGCATTATACTTAAAACAGATTGATCCAGAAGTCTCTCCACATCTTTCGTGTATCCAAGATTCCCCTAGGGAGGGAAATTCAGGTGCTAGCCTTGGCGAGCGTAGGTTATAATGTTCCGTAGTTAATAAAAATGTTAGTTTCTCGTATGCTATTCATGAATGGTAAAGTAGATAAATAAATAACATGAAGTTCGCATGTCCTAAGATGACGTTGAAAATGTTGAAACGGCTGACATTTGTATGGATACAGAGCCCCCTCCCCCGCTGCTTTGTAAGTAGAACCGTAAGAAATGTCAGTTTGTTGGGTCTATTGGAGAGTGATGCTGACACAACCATACAACAATTCCCTTGTATATGTTAAAAGGTTACTTATCAAGTTGATGAAAGAAGATGTAACAAATGATAATTTTCGTTACCCATACACTTTTGACACCTCTTAAAAAACTGTAAATTACTCGCTGTGTTCACGTTAAAGTAATTCCTGGCGGATATTTTGTTTCAATCTCAGGGTATGTGAGTTTGCCGTGTGTATGGTATTTTTAATTTACCCCAGAGATAAAAGTCGCTAGAGGTTAATTAAAAATATCCACGTATACAAACCATATACTCGCCTAGCCTGGAAAAGTTTAAACAAAATACTGCCAGGGAAATGTCAGTATTGCTCAACGTGAACTTCAGCGAGTGATGAATAGCTTTTAAAGAGGTACCATAAATGTATGGACAAAAATGGTTGCCGTTTTCAGCGCCTTCTTTCATAAAGCTGGTAAGTAAAACGTCTTAAATTAGTTGAAATTGTGCACATTTCAATACAGAATATGCAAGTGGTCTAATAGAACATGTGTATGCATTGGTGTTTCCAGCAAAAAATACTATTATTCCACAGTTAATAGTATTGCTTTTCATTAAAATAATCTAATCCAGTATGTCAAGATCTCTTATGCTTTCATTAGGTATATTTCTCATGTCTACACTTAATCTGTCATGACCTAAATGTCGCAATCCTTAGTGGATAGCGGGAATTCCGACACGGTTGGCAGCATTAGTATGGTGGTATATTTAGGACACCGTTTAGATGAATGCAGAGGGTTTTCCTTTAAAAAAAAAAGCGTCCTTTGCAACCATGTTCCTATTTTATTGCTTCCATAAGCAACAATTGAGCAAAAAAGACTACCAACAGACGCTGTAATCGATCATAAACACACAACGTTGTGTTTATGTTATCAACACAACTCAATAAACGATACAAAGAAAATTCGAACAGAACAGGATTCGGCTAAAACTTTGGGAAGCCACATAATGATAAAATGTCAATATAAACTCCCAAATAATTATTCATAAAATACGTACACCTGCCAATAAACAAAAAGCGTTAAAATATCTTCGTTTTTTAATATATTTGTACCCAACTGAGCAACGTCTACGATCCATTAAAAATAAAGCGCAAAATGACTCGCTAGTCAATCGCAGAACTGGAACAAAACTCAAGAAAATAAATGCATTATGATTAGCGAACGTATGGAAGTGTGTCGTACAGGCTCTCATGACACCTTCCCTTTAATCTCTCACATGTCATATAGCCGTGCCGTTACTGCCCCTCCGCGCCCCTATGACTGCAGGGTAATGGTTGTGTAATATCCACACGGCTCAAAGTTCCGGATCCTGTGAGTCCAGGGCAATTATTCACCATTTGCAGGCCCCAACAAGCTGCACAATCACAGGTTATTAACTGTTTGTGAATGAGATAAAGAGAAAGAAGTGAAGACTATGGGTGTAATCAAACCGGCAAACTGGAGAATCCCTAGAAAAAAACGAAAATCTCAACTTTCAATCACAGAATCACTCGCATATTGACAATGAATACAACTTAATATATAACAGTAAGTCAGAAATATTACCCTCCCTTCACTTAAGCAATATGATCTTAGATATTTTTCCCACTAGTTGTCCGAACATCATTTAGCCATTAACGAACCCGCGCATAACAACAAAGCTGCAACTTCAGCAGATTTCCATAGACTCCCTTCGTAAAGGTCACACACGGGTATCTTAAAACAGGCTTAGTTAAATCATTCTGTTTTCTTAATCGAGTTGTTTTTGAAGCAAGCTCAGCCATGCTCTTAGTTAATCGATAATAAAGTAAATAATTAGTAGGTTATGGTTCAGTATTCTTGGAAGATGTAAATATAACCGTGGTATAAATAGCTCAGCAGTCATTATCGACAAAATGCTGGAATGCTGTCAGAATCTGATTTGAAAATGAATGTTGTGCATGCGAGCTAACATAGATGTTTCACACCCTTTTTTGTAATATTTCAGCATAGAGGTTATCGGCGTTGCAATACCAAAGAAAATATTCTACATCGCGTGTTATTACCATAAGAATGTTTATACAGGGTTTCGACAGTAACTCATAGTTTCAGTTAAAAATTAATTTTTGTTGAGACAACTGTGAAACAGATATGTTGTGGGGAAAAAAAAAAAAAAAAGATTGTTATAAAGTTATGACGTCATCAATAGTTTTAAATCACTTTTTGTTATATGACGCAAAATACCTTTAAAAGTATGTTCACATAATTTTTTTTTAATTTACGGACGCTCTTTAACATCTGAGGTCATCAATGATGTCGACATAAGATGTTCCTTTAAACAAAATTGGCAAAAAAAAAAAAAAAAAAAAACCCGAGAAGGGGGACGCACGGGCAGTAACGCCTGGGTTCTTGGTTGCAGGGTAGAAAGTGTCAGGCGCAGCGGGGTGGTGCTGTGCGACGTAACGATGGATTTTCGAATTGGTGAAAGATTTTGTACAGGATCTTTCTTGGGGAGCTTGGGGGAGACAGTTGCAGCTCTCGCAGGCCTCACCAAGTATCTGGAAAACGACAGAGACCCCACCTACCTCCATGAATCACCGCTTTTGGTGTTTCCCACAACTCATCCGTTCCTCCCTAAAGGGACTCCTTTGGCACTAAGCAGTTTAGGCTAACTTGTGGCACAGAAGAGTGATAGGGAAGTAAACAAAAAGTTAAATGCGTAGATTAACATTAATGCTTTATTTTTTCACAGTTTTCCGCTTTTACCGAAATGGACCCATTCTTATCAACTTGACGTTAAGGGTCATAGATTTTAAAAAGAATGCGCGTTAAATTAGAGAAAGAAGGAGTCCATAAAATTCATGAACCATATCATTGCGAACATTTCTTTGTCAGGTCACTGAACCGAGTAGTTTCGTTCCCGCATGCCATGATCATAAGAAGCTATAACAATGGCAGTGCAGAAATCAGAAATCTGGTTTTCGCTTCCCACAAACATTTCAACGTTTAATTTCCTATAATTATATCTTAATGCGTTTTTTTTGCGTAAAAGAAATGACAGCAAAGTCTGTAGGGGATTTCTATCGTGCACCTGATGTTTGTATTTGCGATTATCAGTAGAGGAGGAGCTGCAAATCAACGTCTCGGAGTATATTGACCTAGGGAGATGAGAGCAAGCGGTGGGAGGAGCCTCTCGCCTAAAAGAGCTATAATGTGCATGCACCACCAGAAACATCACCTCTCATCATGTGCGTTCCTTGAAAAGGACCAGTTTTACATTGTTGTTGCTTTACAAAGTTGAATAAAATATTTTCAAAGACAATTATATTGGGTGATTTTTCCTTCGCGGGACCTCTCCACGGTCGGTTCAAGCTGGTATCGCGGTGAACGAATCAGGAAGTCCGCAAGTATGATTGACGCGAAATTTATTAACACTTAAAAGGTACATATATTCATCATTATCGAGTAAGAAGATGCTGGAACTTGTCCATTAATTTTCCATACATTTCTGGCATCTGCTTATGAAATTAACCATTATCCTCTGCAATTCCCTCTGAGAAATGGAAGAAATTTCTTAAACGAATTATTTTTCAGTTCATCTCTTAATCTGTGTGAATTTGTCTTGTACGCTTTTTCATTTAATGCCCCCAAATTGTTTTTTAAAAAAATCGCAGGGCATTAAATGAAATTAGTAGACCGAGGGGGCTATAAGCTATTAGTGATGACTCTATCGATATTTCTGAATTACATGCAAAAAGACATGGGATGTATGTGCCATTACAGAGTCCTGTTGGAAAGCCGCGAACCTTTGTTCCCTCACAGTTAGTTCACGGAAAAGGGGCTACAAAATGTTATGCATACACCTATTACTGTTAATTTTTTCTTAAAAAAAATAATGCCTATTATTCTCTCGCCGCACAAATTTCTTATCTTCTGATCATGCATGGGTCCCTAGAGAAGCAGATTAGGTTTTTTTGAACTCCAATATCGATAATTTTATGAATTTACATTCCCACTTGGGTGGAACCAAGATGCGTCCATTAAAAAGTGGATTAGGGCCAATTTCTCCATTATGCACATTATTCAAAACCCATTTACAAAATCTCCCGAAAGCAGAGTCATTCTGTTTATAGGGTTTTAACGGCAGTAGCTTTGTAGCCTTTCGAGCAGAGGAATAGGAAATTCCCGATAGCTGAGAAAGACGAAGTGATTTTTAGGAGAACGTCCCAGAGAATGTCCACGTTATCTAACGTTTCTTCTGTGAATACTGTCCGCGACTCTGTACGTTTTTTATGAAGAATACTTCCAGTTTCACGAAATTAATTTACCAATCTGTGAAACGGAACTTCGATTTGGAAGTTGAGCATCAGAAAATCTCTCTTGAAACAATCTCTGCACATCATTAGTCGATTCTATACACACATATGAATCGTAAATGAAGACCCGTTCTTTGGGGAATAGAATACCTTAATTGGGCCATATTAACGTAATTAATACAGTGTATTACACCGCCTAATGAATACTTAATACATTGTCACACAACATACAAAGAACAAGTCCGTACGTTCCAAGAGTTAAACTCATACTCCTTTCCGGCTCCCCGGCCGGCTTTCAAGAGTAGGAACGAGTCGAGAATTGCAGAACTCTCGGTCAGCTGCACGTGGAGCGGTCCCGCAAAGGAAAAATCACTAAATATAATTATAGTAAAATAATATTTTAATGCCAATACAGTCATTTATATTTGATATGGGAAAGGATTCATTTATTAGAATATCAAACATCTTAACATTTGAAGTAACAACTCTCTCATACAGAACTCTCCAGCAATCATTTGGGTGCTGTACTTTAGTAGTAAGCTGTAACTGAGTGATAGGCTAATGAAGTTTAGTGTAAATTCGTGAAGTACTTGCTTTATGTTGCTTTGTGTTAACTGGTTGTAAAGAAAGAGAACGTCGCCAAAGCTTACATTCTAAGCCATTTTCCTTTGCGACCATTGTAAGAAAAAATTGAAATTAAAAAATCGGAGGTATTAATTTGAGTCGGACTGCAATTTCAAAACATGTGAAGTATACAATGTTTTCTGTAGAGACAGATTTCATTCTGCAAATTCCAGGCTTAGGCTCATCGATTAGTTTGTTGCATGAAAATCAGAATATTAGTTATTTTATATAAGTAGGTTACTTATATTTTTTATTGAATACTCAAGTCTGTAGTGCATGTAGAGAGCTACGCACATATGAGTGTTAATTCTAGTTATATGTTCAGCAGTAGCAGTAGTAAAATTGTGCATCACGACTTTATGCTGCTGCAAGGCATCGCTGGGAGAAATACATTTGTTTAGAAAACGTCACAAATTTCTGAAGCTAAACGAATGAGAATTGAACTACGTTCTGTGCATGAGAAGTAATCAGATCGTCTCAAGAAGCTCATAAAATATTTTATCGTTATTAACGCTTATTTTAAATATATAACTATATACTCCAAACGGTTCAGGAAAGTTTCGTTTACTTTTCATACAGTTTGGTGACAAAGCAAATTGGCAGACATCGACGTTTGCCAGAGAAGTTGAGAGGTTCTTTGGTGTGCAAAAAAGAAAGAGAAAAACAACAGTAAATGACCTCATCCTTACGCGGCCTTGGGGCATGTTCCATAGCCGCTTAGAATAACAAATACAACAAAGCTGTAATGTGTCTGTAATATGAGCTCTGTAAGCCTAAAACCGGAAAACCGGTCTGGGAAGAAAGCTCATAACTTAAGTTTTGCTAATCGTATGCGTAACTGAATTCCCAACTAATACAATCCGTGTTAGAATTATTATAACTAACTTAAATAAGTAGCATTCTCGCCGTAGCTGCACCGTTTGTTAACACTTTGCAATATGCTTCATTAAAACTTTGACAATAGTTCCAGCTTTTTCGTGAATGCAGTATTTCTTAGCTATTTTGTGGCTTAAATATGGAAAAACGTGTCGCGTATTTTTTGGAAATACAAATTTGTTCACATAAAAAACAATCTGAAACGGTCTTTCCATATGATAATGAAGAATAATGCAAGTATTAAGAAGGAATGAAAAATAGTTAACTACACTTTCGTTTAGCAGGCATAAAGAAATGTGCTTTCATAACGCACTTGGTATTATAGCAGTTTGGCTTATTTTAAATTCAAGATTTTGAAGAACCACAGGCAAATATTTTCATTGTTATTCATTTACTTGTAATCTTCTATCGTTTTGAAAACCTTTGAAACCCTCAATAGATGTAAAAATAAAAATTGAAAACGCACAAAATGTATCCCCTTATTAAAGGTTGGTTTTTATACTCTAAACTTTTTCACAAATCTCTGAACATATATTGGTTA
Organism: Metallyticus violacea; assembly: GCA_030762175.1. Classification (NCBI taxonomy): domain Eukaryota; kingdom Metazoa; phylum Arthropoda; class Insecta; order Mantodea; family Metallyticidae; genus Metallyticus; species Metallyticus violacea. The sequence continues at coordinate 54,166,444 of CM060842.1, forward strand.
TATTCAGCCCACTCCCCGTCTGTTCTTACTGTCTTGGGTTTTCTTTCTCTTTTTGAACTTCTCTCATCCACATTTTTTTAAAGATATTATTGACATTTTGACGAGGTCTGTCAAATTACTGTAACTTTGCCTATATTGCGTCTGTTTACGAATAAGAATAAACGTTGCCCACAATTCTTGCTTTATTCTAATTACGTAAATGGCTTATCGCACTTTCTAATTTTCCTAGTCTGCCATTTGATTTTGGGATCTATAGGATTGGTAAGCGTAAACAATTGAGTGCTATCAACATTAAAACTTTAAAATATAACAAAAATATCCGAACCGATCATTGTGACAATTATGACTACAGAAATAGGAAGGAGGGGGAGAAAAAAAAGAGCGAATAGCGTGAAATACGATCTTAACCCACGTAAATTGTGTGATTAGTGTAATTTATTCTTCATCTAATAAAAAGTAATTAAATTGTTTTATAGGCAATGGTCTGACAGTGAACAAATTCAGAGGGCAAAAACAAATTAATATTTTCTATAAAAAATGGGGGAAAAAAAAAAACTTGACTGATATTTGAGAAATATTCGAGTTTCTTTGCGTATTCTTAATAATCTATTTTCTTGGGTTCTTGCCTCTGAATTCACCTCATTTTTACGTAATTTACTATTTATGGTGATTTATAATAATAAATGCGAACATTTGGTATTAGCAAACTTAATTAATAAATGACGGGGCAAGAAATACGTGTAAAGCGAGTCAATTTACCTTGTGAAAAGGCATTACTGGAAAAATAATTACCACCTATTAGCAGCTGTGTAATTGTAATTAAACTGACCTCCAGTCATATGAGATTGTGCTTCTTCGCATAAATGTCCACCTATTGAAGGTTGGTTAGTACTCGCCCATTATCTCTCCTTCCTCGTTGGAACGTTCTAGCAAGCGCATCCAAGGGCAAGGAAAGCGGTTGTTGCCTTGTGCGTAAAAAGCAGCTGGCTTAAAACGTCATCGACGAGGTTCAAAGACATCGAGATATTGGCGGGAGAGCGTGCTAATGCCAAAGAACTGATAAAGAAATGAGGTTTTGAGAAAGCGGTGATTGGCGTTATTTGCAGCTACCAGAAAGATACATCAAACGGTTGAAAGAATACAGATAGGAAAATAACATTTATATCAGCTGCAAAAACAAGTGTATGAAATGGTATTCCTCACAAGAGGGCAAGCCAAAGTGCTCTTGATGACTTTCGTTAGTAACCGGTATCTGCGGATTTGTGTCTTGGGAATGAATGAATAATGTTTAACGCCGTTTTTGCTACAGAGGCACCACAGGCGATGGACACTGGTGATACATGAAATGAAATGATATATTGGGAAAGGATTTATTTTTAAGGAAGGAAACGTTCCAGGCCTAAGTTTAGGGTACCTCCCCGGCATTTGCCATTTATGAGGACTGAGGAAAACCTGGAAAAAACCTCAGTCAGAGAGGACGGTCCTGGCGGGATTCTGTGTCTTGGGCCACAATAGTTTGATGATAATTGTTACCCAATCTCTTCTGAACCATTTTCATATGACAAAACGTTGCAGAAGTGTACTCATTGTATTACTGAAGTTTCACAGAATAGCTTCAATAAATAAATAAATAAATAAATAAAATAAAATAAAAAACAGAACTACCTTGTACTGTAAATTATGAAGATGAAACTTAGTGTACATTATTTTACAGTCAAATTCACATTTTCTGTCACAAAATAGTTTACTGATAAAGAAATATAATCCACTGCTGTGAAACATTGAATGGTTCACGTTATGTTATGCATTTTTTTTTTAATCAAAGATCAATGGCAGAGGCCAGGCGCAAGCACATTTCCCAAAATACCTTCTGTGAATCGTTGATGCAAATAATTGCCGTCCAATATGTTTAAAACGTTGTCCGAGTCCAGGCAGGTGTGTGAAGAGCGGTGGCAAATTAGATTACCTGCTTGTTCAAGGACATGTGAAATCGATACTGGCTCGTCAGTGAATTGAGCTTGTCAGTTTGAACATGTAGCGGACATAACCTGTTTTTTTTTTTCGAAAGAATAAATAACACTTTTGACGTTTAAGCTTGAATGAAAACACACCAGGATTATGTGTGAACTCCTTAAATCATTAGAATCCTGGAACTAAAGACTGCAAGTTCGTATAAAATAAACGAAAGTTGTATTGAAATTAAGAACACACTGAAATTACCGACCATGTGATACATTTGGAATATATAGCGTTTGAAAAAGTAATGTCAAACGTATTTGGCTTGGAAGACTACAATGTATTTACAATATGTCGGTAAATATTTGCTTAGGTAAGGAAACGCCAGTAGCTCTAGTGGCTGTTTATGAAATAAGTATTTTTACACCATTTATCTGTCTATATATTTTTTAATTTTGTTTTCCGCTTGATTGAAAGGCTGGTTTTCTCTTTCTTCTATGTATAAAGCAAATTAAAACTCCTATAAGAATATTTGGCCATCATATGTGTTTCATTTGTTATCTTCACGGAACAGTTGAACGTTTGAGTCGAGAGAAACTGAGCAAGATAATATAGATATAAGTCGACATACAAGTCATAGACTTCGATATACTATTTATTTTCTAGATCGGACACGAATAACGTAGTTTATCAGTACAGCATGTTAAGACACGCAAAAGCGCAGCATTAACTTGTTGCATCTCTCGGTTAATGACGTTGGTCAAGAAATAACCTTGTAAAGCAAGCGTAAGCTTTTGATTTTTTAAATGAACGTTTTTCATCCAATTAAGAATAAGTTATATTGTCACTCAGCACCTCATTAGCTCTGACATGAGTTGGGAGGCTGGTATCACCTGAAGTATTTGGTCCTTGCCATTTCTCTTAGCTGTTGATATAAATATTATAAATGTAAGAACTAATAAAATAAGAACAATGAAAAGCATCATATCTACAATCAGAAAAATCGCTAGCTAGTAAAATAGGCAACTGTTAGTTCAACAAATGGAATAATGTTTACTTAGAAAAAATGCTGCAGCCAATGTGAAGTGAATCCAAATAATTAGGTGTGTCATGTTAAAATAACCAATCATTGTAAAACTACTCGTATTATTAAAATGATTTTTTTTTAAATGAGCAGCTATTTTTTACAGCTAGCAGTTGAGAAAGCATCTACGGACGCTCTCTATTAAATAACGTCTGTTTTTAAGCAAAACTTTGTTTGAAATGTGTTCAGGCAAGAAATTAAACTAGTCTTAAAGTAAACCGTTAGATTCTAGTTTTGAGCCATCTTTCAGCAAGATTTGTTATCCCGTGACGGTACCAGGTACCACTTTCTAGATTTTCAAGTGAAGAATTATGTGATATCTATTCCACGGATTCAATGTTTTCGAAATTACTGCCACGCAGGAAACGGGTCATGAATCGAAACAGATGGTAATCTGAAGGTGCAAGATCAGATCAATATGCCAAGTGCGGTATCAGTTCAATCCCTTCCAATTCTAAACTTTTTTCATGGTTGATCGAGTCTCGCATTGTCCTCCCACAAGCTACAAGCTATTTCGATTAACTAATGCTGGGTATCTCTTCCTCAAAACTTCACGAACATTCTCTGCACGCCCTTTTGGAACAAACGCCCAGTGAATCGCACTGTCGAAATTCCACAAGACACTCAACGTTACTTTGGGGCAAAACCGACTTTGTTTAGCGACGACTTTGGCAGGCGGACGGAAATCGAGCCACTGTTTCGAGTTGTCAGGATTGGGATAATATACCCATTTTTCATTACATGTGACAGTTCTCCTGATAAATCTATCATCCATGAGATTTGCTATAAGCTGACGACAGATATCCACTCTGCATTGGGCCTGTTCAGGTGTCAATTCATGAGGTATAGATCTACAGCTTCTATATGCTTTTTCAGTGTCTTTAATGTAGCGATGCTATGCTCTTTTCATGCGCCAGGTTCTTCTGACAGCCTACGAGTATTGTTTTGAGGGTTTTTTTTTCTTCCAAAACTCTCAACATTCCATAACGTAGGTATTCCAGGACGTGGCAAATCTTTAGTATTTTCATCTCTATTATTGAAACGCTCACTAACAACTTCTCCATCCACTTCACACATTTTTCGAGCCGCGGCAGCAGCAGTTTTATGTTTGTTTCCAGTAGTGCTTTAGGACTCAAATCTGAAACTTTACCTCCGTTTTATGATTATGTTTTGACAATTGGCACATTCTCATAATATACACAATAACCATGATATCCTGTAAATAGCATTGCCAAACAAAAGAAAAACATTAAAATAAAACATTTCTTATAAGACAACCAAATATTTTTTATTTCAATACATATTTATCACGATAAATATTTTAAAATGTTATGACAAAAGGTTTCTCCAAATATTGTTACAATTTTTTATAAACTAAAACAAATATACCATGCATAATTACGTGTGTTGTTTTTGTTTTTTTTCAGCTTAGAAAATAAGCACGAGTTTGTGATGCTAGAGCATGTAATATTCCCATTGTTTAACATTTGTTTTGGAGCCCATTAACAGCGACTTTCATTCGATGAGAATATACTCTCGTATTCTCATAGAATGAAAGTAGTTACTTAATTTTCGCGATTGCACTAAGTAGAAGGCTATAACTCACCAAATCTACCTACTTCTTTTCGATGTAATCTCTCCCATTTTTTTATTCAACGTTGCATACTCCGGAACCAATTGCGTAAGTGGCCGTGTCATGCTTTTTTAGAGATGGCACTTCAATCTCCTTTTCGTAGGACGCAACGGCTCCTTCCGCACTCCAAAAAAGCTATAGGAGGCAGATCTGGACTGTACGGTGGGTGGTTCATCATTGTCACTCCACATTTTTTGTAGATATTTCAGTGCTTTCAAAGCGATGTACATAAAAAAAAATTGTGATGAAACAGCAATCCTCGCAATTTGAACTACGATCCTCTTTCTTTTTGTGTTCTGCAGATCCTGGAGAGGCAAACTGCTGTATGCAGGTTGGCATTGAATTTTTCCCCCCTTCCCTTGGAATGGAATTGTAGCAATATGCCAATATGACTATTGGTGTAGAAACTGGCATACGCTTCACATTGCTTAACCTTCCCTAAGAAACCGTCATTTCGAAAGATCTAGACAGCCGATTTGATTCCAGATCGTATTGATAAATTCAGCTTTCTTCACCTGTAAGGATAATGTGAACAAGTCGAGAGCTGCCAATGTCGTAAAGAGTAATCATTTCCTGATACCATCATTCTTGCTACCTTTGATTCTTCTAGAGGTTATGGGGTACTCGACGACAACTTTTTCACTAAAAGGTTTTGACACCCGCTGCGGCGAATGATGGCGAATAGTCTTCTCTATCTCTCTGTAAGTCACTCGCATGTCGCTCTTCTTTATGGTTTCTACATGATCGATGTTTTTATCTGTGAGTACTGTTGCTGGATGCCCAGTGTGCACCTCTTCTGAACTGTGCAAACTAGCTATGTACATTTGTAGGTGAAGGAGCATAGTCTGCTGTAGCTCTCTCTTATTTTTCCAGGCTTTCTTGTTGCCTAAGGCTGCACTTATATTCGTAAAAACTCATCACATGAAAGTGCTCTCTATTGACCATCTTAGAACATAAAGGCAGTGAGCATGCCCCATAATTAAAATTTTCTTGCAGCTGCAACAGCTTGTCCTATGGTTATTAATCAAGACACATTCTTTCAGTGCTACCAATAGAGAGTTTATATATAGCTCATAGTCTCTTTGAATCCTGAAAATTAAAAAGCGATCTTCATACCATGCCATTATGTAGTCAAATTGTCACAAAGAGGTTAAGATTGCTTGTAAGTCAGTGAATTTAATAAACGGTCTTCATGCATGTATCCAAATTCATTTCATGGAAGGTTCCATATTGTAAATGTGATAGTGTTCAGCTTATATTTGGCATAATACATACTAACGAAAAATCACTTCTCGAGTCTAATATTTACTGTAGGCAATATGTTTCATTACAATTTTGAAAAAGAAAGGAATGGTTCATCTACACAACACTTGTTCAGCATGTAATTTTGTTTGTTCACAGTAAGTCTTATAGCATTTAAACAAACTGATCACCATTAGAAATTCCATAACAAAATTTGTTTCAGTTTAAAAATGACATACAAGAGTCTACTAATTAATTTATTAGCAAAACTTGCTTATTTTTTATGACAGTATTGACAACCAACAAATTTTCCATTCATTGGTATATTTATATAATCTTGATTTTATTCCAAAACCACTAACTCCAAAAAAGAGTAATTTTCAGAGTGAAAAAAATAAACTGAGATTTATATAGAACTAACACATTTCATTCTTTATTTATTTCCAAATGAAAGATATTATTATACCTCAAATATACAGTAATATATATATATATATATATATATATATATATATATATATATATATATATATATACTGTATCTTTGGGAGATTATTAACACCTATTGAAAATGTGTTACCTCCTGCATAAATATACCTCTGCATGTCATATGAGGACTGTGTTGTCAATACTATTAATTTCCTGCTTCAGATCATCCAATGTCTGGCAGTGTGAGGCATAAAGTATCTTTTAAGTAACTCCATAGGAAGAAGTCTGATGTTGTCAAATCAGGAGATCTCTGTGGCCACAGGTTCTTGGAGTCATCCGATGATCAAAGAAACTTTCAATTTGCACTATGGATTAGTTTGATGTATGGCATGTGGTGTCATCTTGTTGAAAATATCCATGACCCAGCTCTACATCGTCCAGTTGCTCAACATACTCTATGAAAATCTGGCAGTACTGTGCAGTGTCCACAATCTGGTCAAAAAATATTAATTCCCTATTCTCTGTGCAGACAATGTGCACCAAACCCAACTTAAACTGGATGCATAGATGCTTCATGAATGACATGTGGATTGTGGATGGCCCAATAGAGTGAGTTCTGTGAATTCACATAGCCACATAAATGGGATTGTGCTTTATCTGTGAACTATGTAATGAACAATATGTCAGGATTTTTCACAATGAATGTCGTGTTGTGTTAAGTCTTATGCAGGAGGGAGGATATTTTGAACATTTTCTATAGAGGTTAATAATCTCCCTAAGATAATCTACCTTTGACGTGTAATAATTTTTGACTAACATAATTTGTTTTTGAAATAAATAAAGAAATGTGTTGCTTCTATATGGATAAACTTATGAAATGTTAATTTTTTTCAGTAATATAAAGAGGATAAAATACATTCATTTAATGCATAAATGAAACACACTGAGAAGTAAATAAATAAAAACACAAAGAACTTGCTGGAAAATGTTAGATCATGTGGAATTATAAGATTTTGGCAAAACAGCAATATTTAACATTATTTACCCTCACAATAACATTTTAAAATGGTGTAATTCCTTTCCAACAACTCTGTATATTTCAAATGAAACTAAAGTAAGCAATGTCCTTTCACTCTATTCTTTTGTTGCAGATGAAATGATCAGTAATGTGCTGCGAGTGGTGGGAGAAGCTAGACAGAGTGCACTTGGACCATTCAGTCCATCATTCAACATTCAGAAAACTCTGATAGATAGCTTTGAAAAGGTGAGGGTATCTATATTGAATAGTGAGGATGATATGAAATTGTACTGTGTATTTAAGTTGTTATTCTTTATTTCATTTGCAAATGTTTAATCAAGCACAGGATTTTCAACCTGTCATTTTGAGCTGATATTAAACAACAAGAATATTGATTGCCAGTTCTGTTGTGCAATAAAGAAATGTAGAAGAGAGATCATTCATGTTATCTTTGTTATATTTTTGGTTCAGTGACACTCCTACTGCTACACAGAGGGCATGTTTGTGGTAGTGTGTCATTAACTTTCATACACTCAGCTGGTATTAATATGTATTTATATTAGATATTCTAATATCCCCCTCACCTCTCAAGTACACAAAGAAGTGTGGAAATATATCATTTGAATTTTTCTAACCAAACTAGAAATAATGGAAACTATTGACATTTATGTCAATATATTTTTATATGGTATATGAGTATTTATTTTTAGAAGTAAGCATTTTGAGTGTGCATGTATATATGGTTGATTTTAAACTAAGGTTAATTAAAAATGTGGAATAAAATTTGAATTATTTTCACGCAAGTATTACATACTACAACTGATTCAGATAATAAGTTAAATATTTTTAATTAATTAAAATAGTTAATAAGAATGTATCACTTATTTGCACAAAAAAAAACAAAACAAACAAACAAAACCACACTAAATGTACAAAGTAAAATAACAAATATTAGGGTATTTTAAAAGTGGCAACATGTTATGTTTCACACAATTTATTTAGGTTACTTGGCATAACACACTTATAGTTATTGTACTTACGAAGCTGTTGACAATGGTGTGGCTTATAGTTTCCTGCCATGTCAACAATATATTGCCAAATCCTTGGAAAATAGTGCACTCCATCTGCAGCATAATATCTGGATATATCTCCCACTGATCAATCTAAAGCTTTTTGGATGTCGGCTCTTGATTGCAAGTGAATGCTATTACAGAGGTTCTTTGATCTTCCAAGTAATTAGAGTATAAGTTGCATTTACTCTTATATGATGAAGTATAGTATGCACCAACATTATGCCTTCATAATCATAACTAGAGCTGTGCATTTGGACACCAAGGAGCTTCAAACAACCACAGTGTAACTGTGCATGGAATATTGCTTGACAGTAATCCACTTACATAGCTCTCCTGCAGGTAGTAGAAGGGAATCACCTTCATTGTAACTTGAACTGTTTTGATTTGTGATCTTTCTGATTCTGATTGTATAATTAAAAACGCTTCACATGTATCAAAAGTAACCAAATACAGGGCTCTATAATCATAATACACAAATAATCATTACATCGCATCCTGTGTGGCATATTTTTGTGGTGAATCCATGTATTCACTTGATTGCTCTTTTAGTTCTCAAGCTTTTTGTAATGTTCTAAAGCATTAGGGCAGTACTACATATATCAGATAAAACATCGTTACTTCAGTACTTTCAAATTGCAGATTTTTGAAAAAAATTGCTGCTCTATGGCATAATAAAGATTCCAATAATCACTGTAGGATTTACAACATTTTTGCCATTACTTTTCAAATGCCCTGGTACTTCAAAACATTTAATTATTATGACTAATTTCAGACATTCTAATGTCCCCATAAATTCAAATAGCTGAAGTATTACACTACTTTCAAAATTAAATTATTTGTTTTATTGATGAACTCTAAAAGAAAAGAGTTGCACAGACCTATTGCTATCTTCATTCTAGCATTACTTATAAAGTCATAAATTGAACTTACAGCATATTATGAATAAAAAAAAAAGAATAGATCATACTGTTAAAAATAATACCCATACAAAAATCATTAATAGCTAAACTTATAGATAAAACTGAATCAAACAAGGGTGTGAAATCATAAGTCAACAAGCACTTTACCACTACCAAAGAAATTTCCTTGCTTTGTTGACAACTAAAAATATATGTACTAGTGGGAAATTTTAGTTACTATATATCTTATCCTCCTATTTGTTAAATTTGTGGTACAAATTTCTTGAAATGTTCTACTCTGTATAGTGCATAGCTTGCCCCTTCCCAAAAAATTGAGCTACATATTACTAAGTTCTTTTCCAACCTAAAATTCTCATAAGATACTTGATCCTAAATCTAAAAATTATGCTGTATACCATTCTGCTTTTAATTTTCAAAAAAATGTACTAGCATTTGTGTTGAAATAGCTGTAGCTAGCTCATAACTGCAGTATTTATGGTCTGTAACTCATAACAATAAGAATGTTGAGAGGTTAACGTAATACCCTTTCTTCTTCCATTTGTTTTTTGTTTGATTCACTGAAGGTAGCAAAAGTGATGCAAATGATACATTTAAGAGGTGTTTTGCTGAATCATGAGGTGAGACAGTAGTTTGTTTTGGAAACTATAATACTCAATTTTTCAGCATTTAATTACAATTTTATTTGATCAAAAATTACGGTTGTTTTAAAGATAAATAGCAGATTTATACTTATAGTATATTGGTTATTTCCAAGTTCTCAGCTTCTGAAGACAATCACAAGTAGTTCGTTGAGTGCATATCTACTTCACACCCAAGATGTGGGAAGTTCCCCCCCCCCTCTTTTCTCTGGCCCTGAGTATGTGAAGGCCAAGTAATGTGAGCTGTCTTTGTATTCCATGTGCTTTGTGGCAAGTATTGTTGTAAATAATCTTTGCAGTAACCTTGTGGGCATAAGAGAGTTTAGTGTCAGTTCGTAATTCTTGTATATGTTCAGGCACTTTTCCACATATGTATTTATTACTCCTGCTTCATTCACATTGTGATAGCATGTATAATTATGCACCATTTGAATGTTATTCATTTTCAGTATCTAAGTTGTTCTGCATCACCGAGACAAAAGTTAAAAGATTTTTGCTAGTTATTTTTCTTCAACTATCATAATCTTCTGGCAGTTTGATATAAATTGTTAAAAAATACTATTTCTGTTTTTAATGCAGGTTATGCACATTTTTGCCCATTCTTGTAATTGTGAAGTCTACTAGCAAGCACTTAAGAACACTTGTTTTGGTACAATAACTTTCCAATAAGGCTTTCAATGGGGGCCAATTGTTAAAAACCCCATAATGGAGCTTTTAAGTAATTCCATAAAATGTTTACTAAATATGATCATGTATATACTAATAAATTTGAAATTTTCCCCGAATTTATTAATAATATTTGACTCCAGGTAGTAAAAATTCAGCATTACATGCTGCTATTTTCCTTTTAAAAAAAATTGATACTTTCTTATGATCATTATTTCTTAGTTATAGCTGGCATGCCAATTTGACAATTTAAATTTGTTGCATATTTTTTCAGAAATAACAGTACTTTCGTATTAAAAATCTTACCATGTAATATGTTTGCAGGTTCTTCCTGAAGATGCTCATGAGAGAGTAAATGGAAAGCTTCACATTTCTATGACAAGAGTATATGATGGAAAGAATGTAGTGATTTCAAAGTTCAACAGCAGAGAGGATCTTCTTCAGGTGAGTATACTTTTTAAATTACACCAAATGTTCAAGGAATATCTTAAGCAGTGGTCAAAAAAGAAATAAAAGAGAATAATCATACTCAAATACATTGAATTACATGCCTGAGAAATTGAACTGTCTACAAGCTCTTTTAGAGCCTTATTTATAATTAAAAAAAAAAATGTAAAATTTATAAATCAAGAGATACTCTTGGGCTTTTTATGCAATCAGCTTAAATTCATTTTTTTCTTAACAATAGTCTTTTTGATGTTGTTTCCAGGCTCTTCTTGCCAGTTCTTTTGTACCAGTTTTTTCAGGCTTGATTCCTCCAAAATTCCATGGTGTTCGTTATATGGATGGTGGTTTCAGCAACAACTTGCCTATTATGGATGAAAATACAATTACTGTGAGTCCATTTTGTGGAGAAAGTGATATCTGTCCTCGGGACTTTTCTGCTCAACTCTTCCATGTAAGTTTATTAAAAAGTCAGCTCAGTGAAATAAAATTAAGTTTAAAAAGTACTATAATTTAATATGATTGGATTTATGATTATAGCAATATATTTAAATATGCTAATGTTTTATTTTCAGATAAATGTTGCCAATACAAGTATAGAGCTCTCACGTCACAATTTCAGTAGGATGTGCAAGATCCTGTTTCCGCCAAAACTTGAGGTAAAATTTTATGCTGAAGTGTATAGTTAGATTAGTTGTTTAATGTGTTCCAGTATTTTCAGCTTTCACTTACTTCGAGCAATTATGTAAAAGTAGAAAATTAGAAACTTAAAAATTTTAAGATTTCCTTGGGTGAAGCAAAGCTAATATAATGGTTATGTTCATAGAATGTCTCAAGATTCTTAGGTTTGGCTTTAGCTTGAAAATTTAAATCATGTGTAACAATGGCCATGAAAGGTACATTATATGCTAAAAACTTAATGTTGGCCTGATCATTTCAAATTATCTAAAATAAAGCTTTTATCTTTCTCTGAAGATTTGGGAACCAGTTAATATTTTCTACTTGCAATTCCATTTTGATTGCTTTTTTCCTTTGCATTAAATACAGATATTATAATAAGAACTCTAATTTAAAAGACAAGGATACTTTTTAACAAAAGTATGATTTGATGATTCAAAATATATATAAATCTATAATTTTAAGATAGAACTATTTAAATTAGTACAGATAAGTTGAATCTGTCGTCTTAACACTCTTCATGCTTCACTAACCTTAAAAATATACGGAACCGGTTTCAATGATATGTTATCTCCATCTTCGGCCGTGGACGACTGGTGTGAAAGGTTGTTGTTACGTAGTATCAGAAGCAATGTTCTGCTCTGGTGAAACTTTTATGAACTTAAAATTTATATTTTCTTCTTTCGGAATATCAAAATTCATCAAGTGATCCTTATGTTTGTAGATGTAAATCTTTTCCCAAATATCCAATTCTACTGGTCCCTGTACAGCTCTCAATAATTCAACTTTTTTCTTTATATCATGATTTTCGGTCCAAAAGTGATATGCCACCGCTGATTTTTCTATTTGTTTGTATTTTAAATTCCTCGTATTTTCTTTTAGACGTACCCCCACATTCCTCTTAGTTTTTCCTATGTAGATCTTATCACATTCAGCACATGAAATCTTGTAAATTCCTGCTTTTTTCTCCTTTGGGGTATTATCTGTAGTATTGTCTTTCAAAACGTTGTTTAGACTAAATCTATTAGTGGGAGCCAATTTTATATTAACATCTTTAAATATTTTTTGGAATTTATACATCACTGTTGGGTTATATGTAAATTTTTTAAAGGGCATTTTTCCTTTAACTGTTGATAATGTAGTGCAATTTTCAATTCTTTTCTTCTTCTGGAATTTTTTAATCTTCACAACCCATGAAGTTATCCACTTGGGAAAAAATTTTCATATTAAAAAATAGAGGAAACCTAATGAATTTAGAGTTTCCTCCTATGGATGAACTCAGCAACTTCCTACTTCAACCAACAGAGGCCACCACAGGAACATCCGGTTGTCTAACCATCGTTTCAAGTAACAGCAGTTCAGTGAGCAACTGAAGATGGCAGAGATTCTCCTGAAACATGTCCTCATATGTAAGTAAGTGGAGTTTAGTGTAAAAAATGAATACCTAAGTTTAGGGTTTTAATTTGTTTATTTTTATTTTCAGATTTTGTCGAATATGTGCAAGCAAGGTTTTGATGATGCTCTGGCATTCTTGCATAGAAATAATCTGATCAACTGCACAAGATGCCTTTCTGTCCAGTCAACTTTCACAGTTTCAGACACTTTGGATGACAGTCTTGAATATGATCCAGAATGTAAAGACTGCAAGTCACACAGACAAGTAAGTGCTTTCAGGTGACTTCTGTAAAGGGACACAGCTTTGCTTGAAGAAACTGCATAAAATATCTCTTTTCGTTAAATTCCAGGAAAGTTCACATAATGAATGGGTTATGAATCTGTAAGGAAATAATCTTAAGTCCCAAAGCATGGGCATTGAGAAATTGCCAGTTCATCGGCAGTCGGGGCGCGAAGAGCACCGATATGGGTTAATAATTACTACTATACTAGATGCAAAACTTAATGGCATATGAAGGTCAGCCAATCCCTGCACATAATGGCATTGTCAAAATAAGTGGGTGTGTGCAGATGGGAACTCTACACATGAGAGCTCTTGTTTTTGAGAAGTTCTATACTTGGGGCAAGATAAATTTTTACTCATTATACATAATTTTTTTAATTTAACTACACAACTTTTTACATTTATGTATAGAGAAGCCACTTGTACTAGCTTATGATACTTTAAGTACAAGCAAACACATACATTAACACAACCTTATTAAACTTTATCATAATGCAGGACTTCAGGACTGTTTTGTTTATGTATGTATCTTGAAAGTGCAGTACATCACCCCCTTTGTGCTGAGTAGCAGGAATCCAGTAGGATTCAAGAAAATATATCTCTGTAACTACACATTGTACAAACCAGAGATTTGTACAGACATGTTTAGAATTTTAAACCTTTTCTAATGATAATATTCCTGCAATTTTATTTTAAGTACTTTAAAGCAAAAAATATAAATGCTGCCCTCTCAATTACAGGTAATAAGTATGTACCATAACTGACTACCAATTATGCAAAGGTTATGCATGATTAGATGCAGCCCCATTAGCGTGCTATGTCTTCATGTGCCATTTAGTTAATTTAGTTTTGCATATACTTTAGATGATAATATACAAACAATTTGGCCAGAGGACAATTAACCTAGATGGTCATTGTTGGTGTACAAGCCTCTCTTTTCATAATGATTCAATTAGGAAAGTTGGTACAAGCAAAATACTTCAAAAATGCAATACACAGATACCAGTAATAGATGTTCTTTCAGGTATTATGGTATTACCATAAAAAATTATAGGTATTCTTTCAAGTATTAAGAAATTACCGTAAAAAGTAAATATATAATGCAAACTATTGAACTAATGTAAGTAATTAAGATCATTGTATTTGAGTCGAACTACACACTCTTATTCGCTCCATTTGTTTAAATTTAGTGCATGTTTCACAGACATTGATCTTAATTATATGATAAGCTTCACTGTACAACTTTCAATTAGCATTTCAAGTTAATGTAAGTAACTTTGCTGCCCTGTCCATTATTAATTTCTGTGCCTTGTGTGGTATATAATAAACTAAGTAAACATTGTAGTATGTTCGTATAAGTTTAGTGTATCACATTCATCACACCTATTTCAATTCATGTAATCTGCCCATAGTTTAAAAATCCACAGAATCATAATTTAAACAACCATCATGTTTAATATAATAAATAATTATTGAGGTAATCACTCTAATTTCACTAATTTTGTTCCACTTTCTTAGACATGTTTTAAAGACTGTTGCCTTAAACTTCAGCATGGTTCCACTGTCTGCTTCCCAGTGTGGTATTAAGATGTTGCTCTGTGGATTTTACACACTTAGTAATGAAGTTACCATTTAAAATGCAAAATATTAATTAATATCATTGTATGTATGATTCAATTAAACTACACACTCTTAAAGCTTCACTTATTTTTCATAAGTTCTATACATTTATGAAAAGTAAGTGAAGCTTTAAGAATATGTTGTTCAACTGAATCATACAATCTTAATACCACGCTGGGAAGCAGACAGTGGAACCATGCTAAAGATTAAGGCAACAACCTTTAAAACATGTCCAAGTATAAGAAACAAAATTATGAAATTTGCCTGATTCCCTCAATAATAATTTGTTATATTATACTATATTTCACTTTGAAAATTCCTGCTATTCAAAACTAACCATCATGTTTCTTACATTTTGTGCTTTTCATTCAGAGTTTGCAATTACTAACTTAATTATTTCTTTTTCTTCCTATACTCTGGTAAATAACATTTAGTGCATTGGTTGTTTCAGGAAGCACTCTTGACAACTCTACCAGACACAGTATTGCACCTATTCCAAGAAGCTGTTGAAACAGCTAATAAAGGCCTTGTAAACTGGATATTTAAGCATCGTGGTTTGAAGCTACTATCAGTGCTCAGTCTGCCATACACACTGCCTGCCGACATTGTGTATGCCACATTCACCAAGTATGTTTTATTAAAAAAATTTGGCTACATTGAAATCTGATTTTCTCATGAAGTATTTGCAGAAAATCATCTAATTCTGTATTAAATTATGTACCATTATATACCTATGTGAACTAAGTAAATAATACAAAAATTATTATTTTATTTTATAAACTGACAGATGGTTGAATGGGGTGCACATTATATGGTTTGTACAGATTAGGCATGTCCCAAGAAAGATATCTAAAATTTTTATATTCTTTATCTATTAAGTTATAACTTCTTTAATTTTACATTTATTAAATAATAATTTTAATATAATTAAGATTGTAAAGTTTGCAGATAATTGAAAGAATAATTAGTAAATTAAATTATAAATATTCTTTTTTGATCAGTTACATTGGTAATACAGTAGAAACACGATCCTACAGATTGTGTGTGTTTGGAAATGGAACATATCATCAGATACGAAAACAGCGTTACAGACACATCCTCTCTTCACTTTCAAAAAATAAAAAACAATATAGGTAAGCAGAAGTCATTAGATAGTTATCCTGGCTTGCTTTCATGCCTACAAGTCATTGGTAAAGGAGAGTTCTTTTCTGTGTAATATCTGTATGCACCTTCTCTTTTTATTTTTTATTTATGAACAAAGTGTCTTGAAGTCAGGATTTCTCGCGATGCTTCTGCTTATTGTGAGTGTAATTTTTTGTTGTACTATTTATATTTCTGCTTAAAATGTACTAGAAATGTTGTGCATTGGAGCTGTGCTTTATGGTGGAATTTACATAAGTAGATGTTACAGATATAAGTTCCAATTATAAAATTCTTGATTATGAAAAATTCCTTTGGTCAAATGTATAAATATTTTATATGTCTCCATAGCAAACAGTCTCTTATTAAATATTTTAACTCAGAAGAGATTGTTAGTCTGTTATTATTTTGTGTACTTTCACCTTAATCTTCAACAGGAAATCTTTAAATTATATACAAATGCTCAAATTTCTCATGTTCATATTAACACTTTTATATTTACTTCCTGTACATAAGATTTTTTTATTTCTAACTATCCTTTGTGTAAATTCATTTTAAGAGTCGAAGCAGCTGCTACGTTTGGTAATATCATAGCTGAATAGTCAGGTCACTCATTTTCCACTAAGGTAACCTCAATTTGCTCCCAGATGAAAGTTTTCTCTTGGTACTCTTTATTTCTCCCTGCTGTTTGTTCAGACTACTTCATTGTCACACTCACCTATGGTCAAACCAAATTTCAATGTGCAACAGGACCACTGTCCTACAATCTTGTTGCCTATGTGCAGAACTCCAGTTATTGGCAATAAGTTGGGATTAGCATGTGTATTATTCTCATATACATCTGGGAAATTCCCCATCTTGCTATATCATACTAAATAAACCATTTTTTCTCTGTATTGCTCATGTAACGAGTTCCTGCATAGTGAGTGCAGCAAAATCACTCAAATCTGGCATTTATGGAACGTGGTCAATACTAGATAATTTGAAATTACTTTTAATAGGCTATATAAAGACATGCTGGATAAACATTTTTTCCAGGCATTTTTCATGTAAATTTTTAAAAATTTTTAATTTCAGTTTTAAATAGAGGGGATTTTCACAGTGAAATTTATGGTATAATTTTGCAATTTTTTGATGAGAAAATCACTCTGAATTTTAATTTAGTTCCATTTGCTTTGATATGTTTTGAAGGCTGTTGCCTTCATCATCACCAATTCCACTGTCAGCTTCCCAGTATGGTATTTGTCATTCTGTAGATTTTATAAAGTTAGTGATGAGGTTACTGTTTGGAAGATCAAAATTAACTAAATTTTCATTTAATTGATACTATTGTATGATTCAGTTGAATTACACCCTCAAAATGCTTCACTTACTTGTCATAATATATAGAACCAATTTTGAGAACATTTTATTCTCATCATCAGCTAGGCTAAAATTCAACTGTTGGAAAATTCATTAAGCTGTGGGAATGTGTATTCTGCTCTGGTGTTGATGTGATAAACTTGTAGTTTATGTTTTCATCCCCGGCATTGTCGAAGTTCATTAGACTGTCTTTGTATTTGTAGATGTAGATTGTCTCTCAAGTTGATAGTTCTGTAATCCTTGTACCAATTTTAATGATTTTGTTTTATTCACTATGTCATGGTTTTTTTTTTGTCCAAAAATGATATGCTACAGCTGATTTCTCTATTTGCTTGTACTTTATGTTCCTTGCCCATAGTAAGTACTGCTTGTTGTTTATAAAATTTTCCTTATAAAGAAAAATAGGCTTGGTTTATGCAAATTTCTGCCATTCCTGGATATTAAAATAATGAAATGGAAATCTGGAATTTGGAATATACAGAAAGAATACACATGCAAATAACCACATCAAAGCTGACAGTTTTAATCCCACAGTGCACAAACATGTATTTATCAACAGTTTAACACTCAGGCTAGTTAACCTACAAATTAGCAAAGAAGAATATTTTAATGAATACAAGTAAATAGAAGGAACAGCGGTTAAAAATGGTTTTACAAAAGAACTAGTAGTACACAAAAAGGTACAGAAATTCAAGAGACAAAAGCGTATCAAAGAAACCACAATACTTTCAGCAAAAAAAGATAAGCTAATTTTTAAAAAAATCACATATCATCCATGAGCTATAAAAAATTTCAAAATATTCTTAAAGATTTAAATACCACGTTGGCACCAGTTAACAGACTAAATGTTCAAAACCTACGGATAATCAATGTTAATGACAGTATTCCGCAAGAGAAAATAGCAGGTATTTACAAAATAAATTGTGCAGAATGTGAAAAAATCTACATTGGAAAAACAAAGCGAAACATAGGCACACAATTAAAGGAACATTTCAGGAACATAAAGTACAAGCAAATAGAGAAATCAGCAGTAGCATATCATTTTTGGACAGAAAACCATGATATAGTGAATAAAGGAAATTATTAAAATCAGTACAAGGATCTACAGAACTAGCAACTTGGGAGAAAATCTACATCTACAAATACAAAGACAATTTAATAAATGTCAATACTGCCGGGGATGAAAACATTAACTAAAAGTTTATTACACTGCCACCAGAGCAGAATACACATTGCCACAGCTTAATCAATTATTTGACAGATGAATTTTGGCCTGGCTGATGATGAGATTGAAATGTTCTCGAAACCGGTTCTATATATTATGACAAGTAAGTGAAGCATTAAGAATGTGTGATTCAACTAAATCATACAATAATATCAATTATATGATTGGCTTCACTGTAAAAGTTCCAATTTACATTTTAATTAAATTTTCATTGTTTTTATTTATAAATATATTTTCCCACAATGTTAATTCTGTGGGTTTTTTAAGAGCTTTTAAGAGTTTTGGTTCATTTTGGAATTCATAGATTTTTTTAAAAAACAATTTAGTTAATTTTGGTCTTCAAAACAACAATAACCTCATCACTAAATTTGTAAAATCTACAGAGCAACCTCTTAATGCCACACTGGTAAGCTGACAGTGCAACCATGCTGCTGATGAAGGTAACAGCCTTCGAAACAAGTCCAAGTAAGTGGAACAAAATTAGTGAAATTTGAGTGATTTTCTCATAAAAATATTGCAAATTTATTTTCAGTTTTCATTGTTCAAAATAAAAAAAAAAATACTAAAACTGCCTTATCCGATAACATTGTTAAATAGTGACCACATGATGTTGAGGTCAGAGTAACCAACATTGCTGTTGATTGCAATTAAGTATAGTGCATATGATTCTTCCATTAACTGTATCCTAATAACATCCTTATCCATTTTATTCAACAGCTCCAACTTCTGTTTAAGTACAAGCACATTTTACTTGCTCTTCACAGAATCCATGATGCAGCAGTTGGTTAATTCACTTTAGCTACTATCCACAAGTGTGGCAGTTACCTTGCTTGCTATTGTGATATTGTACTGTGAAGTGTGAAATCTTGCCATATTGGCATTACCACACTTCTACTGTGAAGCCATGTTACCCATATGCTGCATCTCTGATGTTATTAGAAGACAATGAAAATTTCACCAAAATTGCTACATGCCTAAAACTGCCTCTTTTTATTGAAATTTGCCATTGTTCTGGTATTGCCAGTCATTTGGATGCCAGAATACAAGGTATTTTACTGTACCTTCTTATTGAACAATATTTTTTTACCTACAGGATACATTTTACTTCATTGTTACTGTAGGCTTCTTCTAAAACTAGGCTTTGAAGTTGTATACTTTATTTCTGTATCATATTAAATTGCAGAATTATGGATTCTCAGATTTCTGGCCATAATGCATAAAATCTATCGAGTATTTATTATAGGCACAGAGCATTAATCTGTTTATAAGAAGAGAATATATATATCCTTATCAATGTTTCAGGGAAGGGTTTTTTGTATATATTGAACATAATTTAATAAAGATGAAAATTCATTTAAGCATTATAGCCATAAAGTTATATAATAATGTGCACACCACTTAATTTTTATGGTCAATTTTTGTTTCAGGTTCATGGCTACAGCTCCTAGTTTAGGCAGTAATCTATGGTTGATGAGTCAGTTTATGATGAACCAGCTCTCTCTTCTTCTCCAAAAAGTCAACCAAAGACGCCAGCAAGTTAGTGCCAATATAACCTGCCAGCTTGCACTTACAGAATATGGAAATAGTAAGTGCTCATTAACTGTACTATATTGCTCTAAAGTACAAATATTTCAAGAGTCCATTGATGGAAGATTTGAATTTTTTTAAATTTTTTTTTTATTGAAACTTCTGTATTTGCAAGCCAGTTTTAAACTTACTAACCTAAGTAGTTTTGAATAGCAGGAAGTTTCACAGTGAAATATAGTAAAATATAACAAATTATTATTGGTGAAATCACTTAAATTTCACTAATTTTGATTCACTTATTTTGACATGTTTCAAAGGCTGTTGCCTTCATCATCAGCATAGTTCCACTGTCATCTTCCCAGCATGGTATTAAGATGTTGCTTTGTGGATTTAACGAATTTAGTGATGTTATGCAAGAGATCAAAATTAACCAATTTTCTTTGTTTTTGTTTATGAATAATTTTCTCACACTGTTAATTCTATGGATTTTTGAAGAGCTTTTAAGAATTTTGGTTCCTTTTTGAATCCATGGTTCTTTTGCCAAACAGAAATGGTCTGCTATTGCTGATTTTTCCATTTTCCATTTATCATTTGTTCCTTAAAACTGTATGGTAATATTTCCTTTTCTTTTTTGCCTATGTATTTCACATTGCAGTGTTTGCAGCTGATTTTGTGAATGTCTGATTGTTTTTATGGCAGAGTTTTGTCTTTTGTGTTGGTTTTTAGGAGGTTTTTTTAAATTACATTTATTTAACTAGAATTGCTAATTTGAACTTGTACAGTGAAGCCAATGATAGTATGATTCAGTCGAACTAAATACCCACTAAAATGCAGAACCAGTTTCATGAATCTTCATTAACCGGTTCTGCATTTATAGACAAGTAAGTGGGGTAATAAAAGTGTTTAGTTCGACTCAGTCATACAAGGATTTCAATTATAGATTTGTTTACTGAAGCCAAAATGAAGTTTGCCTCTAAAAATCTTCTGGAATTTTTGGTGTGCCCATGGGTGGAATGTGAATTTCTTACACATATTATAAAATCTCCTTTGTAGCCTTTCAGTATGGAGGGTCTTTTATTTGTTTTTTGAATTTTTCTTTTTCTTGTTGGCCAAATCTATTGTGTAGTAATTTTTCTGTGCTATATCTATAATTTTATGGTACTCAGATTTGTATTCTGTCTTGCTTATTGGTAGGTTTGTTAATCTGAATGTGAGGCTGTTGATTATGGCGAGTTATGTTGTTTTGGATTGTGGCTGTTTTTATATAATTATTTGTATGGGTATCTTTCTGAATATGCCAAATTCCAGTATTTTGCCATTTTTTATAATTTTTATATCCAAGAAGGGAAGAACCTTGTTTTCTATTTCCATTGCGAATTAACAGTGCTGTCTTGTAGGATGAGTAGTTTTATTGCATCCTCTTTCCATTTTTTATGTACTATTGCAAAGAAATCATCAACATAGCAGCAGATATGTGGAAAAGCTTCAACTAATTTTATTTTCAAGAAACTAATGTACATATCTACTTCACATTCAGAGGCAATAATTATATACAAAAGAATGGTCTAGCAATGGAAACCCACTCTCACTATTCTTGGCAGATATGTACATTAGGACCAAGGTATAGAAGGAAAGAAGTTTGCTATTCCTTTTTGTATGCTCAAGTTGATGCTTATTATAAATATATGAACTGGAGAGTGTCATTTTTTAGTGTAAGCCCCTGAACCAGCATTCTGTTACTTAATAAAGCCTCAATTCAGTTAAAATAACACTGATTAAATGAGGCATTGCAGTCACTGAATGTTTAAATGATTTCAGATAAGAACTAAGAAAAGCACTCGTTATTATTGCAGTTAGAAATGCCTACCAAGATAGTCTGCCTATTATAATTAACAATTGTTGACCGATATAATTGAAGGAATAATTTTAAATAATGGGACTTTTCAAAGTGAAATATAGTATAATATTGCACTTTTATGAGGAAATCACTCAAATTTCACTAGTTTTGTTCCACTTGGACATGTTTATCATCAACATGGTTACACCATTAGGACATGTTTATCATCAGCATGGTTACACCATTAGATTCCCAGCTTGGTATTAAGATGTTGCTCTATAGATTTTATGAATTTTATGATGGGTTACTGTGTTTAGAAGGTTAAAATTCTCCTCCTCCTCCTCCTCCCTCCTCCTCCTCCTCCTTCTTCTTCTTCTTCTTTTTCTTCTTCTTCTTCAGGTTTTTTGGTAGGTTTGTTAATCTGAATGAGAGGCTGTTGATTATTGCAAGTTTATCTTGTTTTGGATTGTGGATGTTGTTTTTTAATGTAATTATCTGTATTGGTATCTTTTCGAAATGCCATATTCTAGTATATTGCCATTTTTTATAATTTTTATATTCAATAATGGAAGAACTTTGTTATTTTCCATTTCCATTGTGGTTTTAACTGTGTTGTCTTGTAGGTTATTTTTTTTTATTACATTCTCTTTTCATTTTTCATTTACTATTGCAAATCACCATCTAATGGTACCAACATTTGAATATATGTGGAAAAGCATCAACTAATTTTGGTTTTAGAAACTTATGTACATATCTGCCAAGAATGGTAAGAATGGATTTCCCATTGCTAGACCCTTATTTTGTGAATAGATTTTGCCTCTGAATGTGAAGTACATTCGATTAATGAAAATTTTGGTGAGGTTTAAATATTAATATTACATAACCTAAACAAAAACAAGGAAAATTAGTTATTTTTGATCTTCCAAACAACAGTAATATCAGTAAATTTGTAAAATTTATCGAGCGACATCTTAATACTATGCAGGGAGACTAACAGTGGAAATATGCTGATGATGAAGGTAACAGTCTTTGAAACATGTCCCAAGTAATTGGAGCAAAATTAGTGAAATTTGAGTGATTTCATCATAAAAATTGCAATATTAATTGAAGGAATGTTTATAACCTTTCCTCTTTATAAAAATTAGATTAGGTAGGTCACACTGAAAGTTTCTGAAAACTGATATGTATTATATAGTAGTGTACAAGATTAACGTTAGTTCAAATAATAAATGCAATTTAATTTTCAAAGCAAATGCTATTTATAAATTTAAAAAAAAGTTTCGTATTTTAGTTGCTAGATATTTTGAAGTTAACAGTCAATTATATTAATACATAAGTTGACAAGACTTCTGAGTTATAATTTTTTTATGATGTTAAATCATGAATGATGCCAGAAAGAAACGTCCAATGACTTCAAAATCCTTTGCAAGAAGAAGCACCTAAGCAAGAAATGTGCATGATTGATATGCAGAATTGAATAAACATCCAACAACAAAGCATGATTTTTTAAGTAGAGTAGGCTGAGACATGGAATGTCAAAATTAATGGTAAATCACATTTATATTAAACATACCAAGAAAATGACTCTGGAATATTATTATAACATTATTTCATGTTCAGAATTGTCTTGTCACTATCAATGTAAGTGATTATTAAATTAAATTACATGCAATATTTAAAAAAGTTTATGTGCCATGATCACACTTAATTTGTTTGCATATAAGCTCAATTCTTTGGACCTTTTTCTGTGCATGTACATAAGTAACACTTGAAATGAATTCTTGATGTTTTACTAAACTTTTTACTGTCCCTATCTATATAGTTCTGCCAAACTAAAATATAATTAAAAGGATTTAAGAATTTTGTTTTAAAAAAATTAGTCACAATAAATTGTATTTACTATTAAAATAAAATAATAACATTATTCTATATTACCACATTACAGCTAAAAATTGTGAAATCTGTATTTTTAGTTAATGTCGTTTACATCACAGCTCATCTGTGAGCTTCAGGTTGTACAAAATCTCAGAATAAGTTAGACATTATTGCAGCAACCAAGGCACCAAGATGGCTTCATAGGAACAAAAGCTCCATTCACTTCTCCCTAACAGTGACATAGAAAATCATAACTACACTTGTGCAAGAAAGGCTGAGTCTTCGACCATATTATTGGCAATCAGTTAACTATGTAATACACAGTGCACTAGTTCAAATAAGGAAATATTCCAATTCATGAATAAAAATTAACACATACAAGCAAACACATTAGTTTTGGGTAGGCTCACCCTTATAGTCTTGATGGACACTTCATTCCTGATAACATCACATAATTTGACAAAAGTTGAGACACAAATGCATATGGACGGTACAAGGAAATACTTAAAAAGTTCAGTTGAGGTCAGCCAGTACAGTTTTTAATATTATAAGCTGATATCAAATGACAAAACATAGATTTACTGTAATGAACCAGAAGATTTGTTATATTTGTTACTCAGCACAATGGATCTTCCCAGGTTAAGATAAGCAAACAAAAGTCAAAAGAGACTAAAGAATTGGCAAGTAGATGGTTGCCTCATTCTAGTCCTGTCATCTCCGTTTCACTGTGGGGTTGTCATATGGTTTATACAAATAATGTATCAGAATTTGTTTAGTGATTGTTTTGGAAAAAGTGCGTACAGAATAGCCTTGAATCAAAATCATTCTCCACCAAGATAAATGCATCCACACTGCAGAAAAGACTTTTTATTCACTTCAGGTACAAAATTAATGATTCTTCCATCCTACAGTCCTTATCTGGCACTATGTGACTTTTGGTTTGTTCTCAGTCATCAAGAAGAAAATGAGCATATATTCTTTAACACTGCTGAAATTGCAATTGAGGCCTTAAATAAGCTATGTTGGAAGTGCCTCTAGAAAATTCAGTGCATCGCTTTGATGACTGGTTCCAACACATAAAACAAGTTCATAAAATTTAAATGGAATAATTTTGAGAAGTAATATATCTGAAGGCAGGAATAATTAGTTGCTATACATATCAGTTAGCAGAAACCTTCAATGTTACCCTTATATATTAATGGACTCTCTATTTAGTTTGTAAGAAATTGTACTAGCAAATGGAAAGTACATAATTTATATTTTTGTTCACAGCAAAACTTGATGTTGAGTCATCTACAGATGTTTCAGTTCAGAATAAAATGAACATCAACTTTACACTCAATCTAGATGAAAGGTAAGAATATAGTCATTTTCAAAGAATGGATATTTTTAAAAGCAATGAAAATGGAAAAGTGTTTTCTTAAAGTTAATTAGAAAATATTCTTTCCAGTAGAAATAAACATTTTCATTCATAAGTACATTATTTATTTTAATTTGAGTTTGAGTTTTTCAAATAGTTCTTGTGAATTTGAATGGATTAAAGTTTTTCTGAAAAGTCAAAAGGATAATGCAAGATGCCATATGAAAATCTAACCAAAATGTGAATGAACATTTGAAGCCATGATATCTAAAATTCCAGAACATCATGCATTTTTAATTGTCTGTTTATTTATTTAAAAATGTTATTAATGAAATATTTATTTAATGGGAGTTCACATATATATTATTATTAGAATATCTGTATTAACTGTCAGTTCCTTTGCAAAGTAAATTCAAGCTTTTGTCTAAAATAGGTGCCAATATTGAGAGTTTAATTTGATTTTTCAGTTCAGTACAATCTATGTTGCTTAAAGGACTTCTGACAATTATTTTTGTTTTCTCCCCACAACAGTGCTGAAAGTCAATTGAATGGACAGAGAAAAAACATTCCAGCAACATTATCTAGGAGACCAAGTTTGACAATCAACAATACAGATATATCTCTGCCACTAGAAGATGATACTGTGGAGCATATTCTTCAGGAAACAGCACACCATGACACTGTTATGGCATTTTACTACTTGGATGAGAATAATAAGGTGAATGCTTGAATGTAATAATGGAAATAATATGTAGAAGCCTCCCTATTCCAACTCAAAATTGGAATATACTTAGATAAATCTATGCACCTAAAAACAGCATAGAAATATTAGCTGCCAATTGAAAGGGTAAAGTTTTCAAAACTTGCAGTGTAGTTGCTTTTAGTTGAAACATGGAAAGTAGAAAGAGGTAGCACTATATTTTGCATGGCAGTATGCAATTTTTAACTGCCTAATCTGAAAAACATTAAAGAATATGTGCACCCTACACACAGTTGCTCTTGCATCTAATTGCACAGGTATTCCTTATTTCCCAATACCTGATTGTAACAATACAAAAGCCAGTGAAATAGGCATTGCTATACATATCACCTTTCACTGCCAAAAGATGTAACTGGTCACATTGAGAGGCTGTGCAAACCTCTTAGTCTGGAAAGAAGAGGCTTTTTAGCAAATTTATCAGCTATTTGAATTTTCTGAATTGAATGGGATACTAATAATCAGAGATGTTAAGGAGTGTCCTTTAATAATAATAATAATAATAATAATAATAATAATAACAATAACAACAACAACAACAACAATGACAGTATATACCTATGGCTCAGATGGTATATGCCTTCTTGTCAAATGGCAGGCTTAAGTTCATTCCCCACTCAGGGTATGTTGCCTGAGTAAAGTTTTTTTCTGGAGTTTTCCCTTATCCTGAAAAGATAAATACAAGGTTATAGATGCTAAGGAATCTGTACTGATTTGTAACATTTCATATTTCAATCTTGGAAGATAAAGTTTGTCTAAAGGGAAAATAGCCTATAATGTTTTTTATTTTCTCTTAGGTGAAAGTTACAGAAATATATGATGTAACGGATGCAGATTCCACTGCCATGCTTTCACCAGAAGAACGAGAAAATAATCTTCAACTAGAATTTGATGATGGCTGGAATACAGAGCCCTCTGTATGGTTGTCTCAACAAACACTCAATTTTGAAGGTAATATTATATGAGATTTATTTATTGATTGAGGGGAGAGGGGTATAAAAGTAAAATAAAATTCTATAATAGGAAGCGTAGTATTTAAACAGTATGTCTTTAAAACTCTAGTATTTATTTCATTAATATATATATGCAGAAACTGATGTAATTTTTTGTTTAAAACACAATGAAGTACACATTTAAGTACTGCTTGCTTTTCAGAAGATGGACTATCTGATACTTCACTTGAAGATTGCCATGGTGATTCAAAAGCAATATTTTCTGATCCAGAAAGTGAGTGGAATAATGCTCAGAACTGCAGAAAAACTAATATTATCGAAGAGGCCTTTAGCATTCGACCAAATTCTCTCCCAGAGTCAGATCAGGGAACAAATGCAAAGCAGTATGGTTCACTTTCCAGGCACTCTTCTTATGCTATTATGGAAAATGTAGTGTGAAGAGACAAATATAAATAAAGGGGATTTACAGAAGGAAAACTTGTATGAAAAAGTACATATAGCATTTTTTATGGATAAGATTATAGCAGATTAGCTTCATTATTTTTACTCAGTTAAGGCATTTTAAAAAAATTTAGGGTGGTTTACATGCAATGTAAATGAATTTCTAGATGTGGTTGATTTGGTACTGCAGATTATAGCAGTGCAAGGCAGTTTCTTGGTGTTACACCGAAAAAATGGTGCATTCTAAGATTTGGGTTTACAGTTGTCTGGACTGTGAAAATGGTTTCAGGACATGAATGATCAATGTGGGGCTAGGTGTTAAAGTGGAAGGACTTGAGGCCATTCCTCCATATATCTGCTCAACCACTCAAATCTGGGAAATATCTGTTTATAAGATATGTTGCTCTGGATTTGTTTTTCATATGAGGTTTCCTTCTCTAAATGCTCTTTATTGTAATATTTGTTTCCTGGTATTTTTCTTTCAGCAGTCGTGAAAGAAATAAGATGCAACACCCAAGCTATGTAATTCTTTATAAGAATTCTTTTAAACCTATGATGGTTGAGATTATTGCTGCCACAGACTGTATCGCAGCTGTGCCTATAATGAATGTCATTAGAGAATGTAATGATTGATAAATCCATTTTAATGACAGCACATTCAGTGATCAAATCATGGGAGATACCTGAATAACTTTGTGCATGTTTCAGTGTTAGGGCACTGGAATGAGAGGTATTTTGATGCAAGTATAAGATAACATGATGCTTACACATGCAGTTTGTGCAACTAAAGATAAAAGTAGTGGTACACAGGAAAGAAAATTTGTTTCTCAGATTATATAACAGAGATTCCAGTGTTCAGCACCTTTGAACATTGTGCAGACAAATGAGGTTTAGGGCCCAACAAATTTGTAACTTTCAATGAAATATGTTTAATATCTGAATTTCAAGACTCATGTACTAGATTACAATAATATTTATATTTTGTGGTTTGTATACTAATTTTAATATAGCTTGGTATTTAATTCTAGATTAAATTGGTCCATGTGCCACATTAATGAGTCATGACATAGTAAATGAGATAATAAATGGCAGTGGTGTGCTAATGCAAACAACTTTGTTCTTCAGTAGCAAATCTGAGAGATGGGAAAAGAAAATCTTTCAAATAACTGCTATATTTATTGCTTAGCTAAATAATTAATATAAACAAATACTATACAGCTGAATCTAGAATAAATAACTAAGCTATACATATACTGTGATCAAAGTAAATGCAAGATAATGTATTCTTCTACTGTGAGATTTTGTTTTAGAGTGCATATTGTAAATAATATGTATTTATATACTATTATTATTAGAGATGAGTAAAATGCAACTGTAAGTTATTATTTTAGTAGTTTTAATTTAATAAGGAATCATTATTTAATTAACATTTTGTATTTTGTTTACCAAATGCTAAGTGGTGTACTGAATAGATATGAAAGAAACAGTAGAGCAAGAAGACAGAGGAAAATGTACAGTAAATAACATCAGAATCTATCTGAACACATTAAGATGCACTGTCAAGTTTGTTTTAATTTAATAAGGAATAATTATTTAATTAACATTTTGTTTACCAAATGCTAAGAGATGGTGTACTGAATAGATATGAAATACATAATGGGAAAAACAAAACAGTAAAGCAAATAGGCAGAGGAAAATATTTACAGTAAATATTACTGTTCTATTAAATATCATCAGAATCTATCTGAACACATTAGATGCACTGTCAAGTCTTTATACCAATGTCACTAAGTCCTTTCCTCTCCCCCCCCCTTTTTAAAGATTACTGAAATACTGTGTAAGCAGCTAAGGACATAGTGTTTTAGACCTCTCATCAGAATTTGTTTGCTCTAAGCATATCTCATAGGTTACAACAGCGATAATTAAAAGTTCAAATATGACCACAGTGAATATATATAGAACTGAAGAATTTTGGTGACCTGGGGTTGGAACTTGACAGTGCATTAATTGCATTTTACCACAGCCATCACATTGTTCAAGTTGTGTCAAAGGGTTGTTGTGATATAATGAAATATTCTAATTAGAAAACAGTTTCTATTTTAATAAGGAGTATTATTTTTGTATATAATATTTTATAATTAAAAATATTAAATTATATTTACACTGGTTTTTCTTACTGGTCTTATTTTTTTGTCTTAAACCATTGGTAATTCTCCTTCACACTAATATACTGTAAGAGGTCTGTTCAAAAATGACCAAACTTTATAATTTTTTTAAAATTTGGGCTTACCTGCAATTTACTAAGCTTTGTCTTCCTCAACATAATCATCATCTTTATTTATATACCTCTCCAACAGAATTTGAGCTTCTGAAAGCATTTTTTAAAATGACTCGAAGTTCTGTCTACGAATTTTGTTTTACCTGCTGAATTGAATTGAATCTTTGACCTTTCATCATGGGTTTCAGCTTTGAAAATAACAAAAAAGTTCACAGGCACTAAGTCTTGTGAGTATGGAGAGTGGGAAAGAGCACTTGTTTTGTGCAAATTTTGCAAATAAGCAATAACAAATGTGCTAGCATGTTATCATATAGTAGAATTCATGAATTCTCTCTTCACAGTTCAGGTCTCTTCCTTCTCATGTTTTCTCAGAGATGTCCGAGGACATACTGGTAATACCAGCAATTCACAGTTTGATCCTCTTGCAGAAATTTATGATGAATATCACCCTGAATGTTTCGAAAAACAGTCAACAGCGGAATCCCAACCACTTTTAAATAACACTAAATATGGCTTAAACAATTATGTCTATAAGCTTCTTTCATCATCTCATGAGATTCAATAAAGGTTTTACAAAGTTTCAAACATAATTTAGTGTTAATGCACTGCTCATGATAGCCCTCCTATCTTAATAATTGCAGAACACGTACCACTGTTGCAAAGAAAGAAGTAAGGAATTGGACTGAAATGTGATAATGCGTGGCAAATAGGAGTTGTCAAGGCCAGAACTAATCAGCACTACCAATAACGTTTGCTACTACATTCCTTTGGTACAAAATTTTAAAATTTTGGATATTTTTTATACCTAGCAGCAACATTTACAAATGGCAGTTAAGGCCAATTGGTGCTCCAGGGTTAGAAAAATTAATCAAAGAGGTATAACTGGGAATCATCACTTGAACTTGAACCAGCATTTAAATTCTGATTGTGATCTCAAATTTTTCCTATCTGAATTGTTCAACTTTTCAAACATTGCTGCATACCTTAGTGTGAAAAAACAGTTATATTTAATTGTGTTATATAGGTCTAGACCAAATGTTAGGCCAAAAAAAAAAAAATAAATAAAAAAAGGCACAAAAAATAAGTGCTGTCTTTTATAACAATATAGGCCTATAGGGGGTGAAATATGTATGTGAAACATGTATTTTACAAACAGCTTGCTATAAAAGGAAATAAATCTTTAAAAATCGTACTTATTTGTTGATAACTAACTTACACTTACAAAACAGAATGTAAATAACACAATTATAATCCACAATTTAATTTGAACATTATCTTTGTCAGTACACAGAATTGGCAATTAATAAGAAATAAATAATAATAAAAGAAATAAAATTGGCTGATTGCATAACAAGATAATTTTTCCACTTTTTAGTCTATGCATTTTTCAGAACAGAAAATAATCTCTCTAAATCTATTGATGTTACTGAAGTATGTTTAAATTAGCAAATTTCAATTTAAACAGTTTCATCTCTAGAATCATTCTTATGTGTTTTTAAGTTCTGAAAGTCTCGATTATCAGCAAAAATATGCTGAACATCTGACCTGAAACCACTTGAATTTTCTCCAAAACATCCAGTAAATTCACCAGTGTTTTATTTCTGACATCAAGACACTTGATTGCAGAATAGTTGGTAGCAATGAAAGCCAAGTCATTTTGTATAATATCCTTAAACAACAACTGTTTCATAATGCATATCGATGATATGTAATCTTCACACAGACTATTAACAATATCCAGCAATCTTACAAGTTTTTGGCATAATATAAAACAATAGATAGGCACAACATTTGCATGAACTGGCCACAGGCATAAGTAATTTCACAAACTGATATCCATATTTTCTTTCCACTTACTGCTTCTCTAATTTTGTAGATTGTATCACTAACAAACTCAATATAGTTTTTACACAATATGCTCTTACTTGGAACTTGTCTAGTATACTTGAGCAAAAAATTCTTCAAAGTAGTATTTTCAGTCTCCCATGCTTTGCAGTGATTTAATAAAAACTATCATTGGCATTGGGAGATTGTGTATGACGAGGAATTGCTTTTGACTGTACTGTTTTTGTCCTTTGATACAGAGAAGATTTATGTTTCAAGGTTTGAACATGGCACAGTTTCAGATGTTGTACACTTTGCAAAACAAATTGATCTATCAATTGAAAATGCTTTTCAGCAAATTTTATTGCAAATTTTTCACTGTGATTTCTAATCCAGCTGGTTCTTTTGGCATGGTGAAAGAATGGCCCAGTAAATGCCAGCAAAAATCTATGAACCCCTGCTTAAAATACTTGTTCTTCAGTGGAAGTCAAAAGTAAATGGAGAAAATATGTTAATAATTCCCTCCCCCACACATAATTGCAGCTGAATGAAAGTCATTGTTAGCTTAGTTAAAGAGTGAAGGTTGTTGCTTCCTTTACCTGAAGTAGGTGATTGCTGCACTGCTACAGAAATTTTCTTGCAATACATTGACATAAGATGTAATATTGGATATATTGACACAGCCCCAGAGTTAAAAATCCAAAAGTCTGATACTAGTTTATTAGGAGTATCAGTTTACCATCTCCATTCAGTGATTCAGTGACGACTTCAATGTGTAAATGGATGTCCCAATAAGATAGTGCTCCATCTTGTAGAAAGACAATACTGAGCTACAGAATAGCACATGGAAATTCCTGCTTCCTTGATGCATGCCTAATTTAATTTTGTGGACTGTATTGTCACATGCACAGCAGGAATATAAGGTGTACTTTATTTTTTCCCCCTCTGCTTAAAATGAGGATGCACCTTTTATTCATATAAAAATGTTAGTTTCTCAAAATTATAAATATTAGTATGTAGATACCCTATATATGGCAATTAATAAACTTTAATTTCATATTCAATTTATTATACCAACAAATATTACTATATGTTTGTAAATATCACAATAGTAGTTCATTAGAATGTCAATAGATTGATGATTAGTTTCTCCAATCTTGAATGTACAATTAACCTAATTACTTCCATATGCATTTCTATATGCAAGATAACTTTTCTTTTAAAGCATGCATTGGATCTCATTCTTGTGGTTACTTCTGTAACTACTCAACTTTTCTTTTTCATTTTTAGTTTTTATTGAACTATAGTATATTTCTTCAATTGTCAGTAAATAACAAATAAAAATATATGAATTTTCTATTGTTGTTCTTGATCATTATGTTTAACAATATGCTTGGTATCTGTGTAATAGTAAACAATAGCTGTGCACTCAAAGAACAGAATATAAAACTTTGCATTTTATATTAAAACATTTTCACCTTTTGCGTCTTCAATACTGGGGCATGCCTTAGATTTGGAAATATATGGTACATTAAAAAACCAAATGTAAAGTACATAGTTGTCATTTTAAA
Organism: Metallyticus violacea; assembly: GCA_030762175.1. Lineage (NCBI taxonomy): Eukaryota > Metazoa > Arthropoda > Insecta > Mantodea > Metallyticidae > Metallyticus > Metallyticus violacea. The sequence goes on from CM060842.1 coordinate 54,199,673, forward strand.
ATTTCACCATGCATTTAATTTTAACATGCAGACCTATGCATAAACTATTGTAATATTGCAGTACTAAGAATGGAAAAGATTTTATCCATGGGACTAAGATTAGAGCCTTGAGACCGACAATGTATCAGATTTTAAATTCTCAATGATAAAATAAAACACAGATATTCTTTTTACAATTTAGACATAAAAATTAATAATAAAAATTAAAAACAAGTACCTAGCCAAAGAGCAAAATTTTCAATATTCATTCAAATACATTATTATTATTATTATTATTATTATTATTATTATTATTATTATTATTATTATTATTATTATTATTATTATAAATTAACCAATGTTTTCATTTCCTTCTTATAATAGTAATGTGATACATACATTATATTGAAAAGGATGCTATTTTTTTCAAAAGTAATGTTAATTGCATCAACTATCAATACCTCCAAAATTGTCATTAAGAGCAATATTTGACTACAATAAGAATTCAGTTATAATAATGTGGTCATGGAGCAAACAATAGAAAGTAATATAAAAGTAATGCTTTTCTAGTGGTCTCCAAGGGGGGGGGGGGAGAAAAGAAAAACGTGTTTTCATTTTTGAAGAAACTCCTGATACTTTTTCTCATAACCAGTCATCACACATTTATTGAACATTTTCTCCAATTTTTTGTTCCTGGAGATACAAATGTTTTCTTGCAAAACAGTTCTTTGTTCGGATTTTTTGTTTTAAATTTATTTTGCATCCATTGCAGAGCATTGCAAATATAGAAAAAAATCTTATTTTGGTATTTGCTCAGTGGATACACCATCACTGAAAGGACTGGTACTGTTAAAGAAAATTTCATGCATTGACTGTTACAAGCGTGCATTGAATAAGATGATTTACTTGAAATGAAAAAATTCAGAGGCATATGTTATTGCAGCTGCAGCATGAAAAAATAAATATGGTTTTGTGGAGTAAAGCATTGCTTGTAAACTTATGGGTGCTGCACAACCCGCAGTGGTTTTGAAAAAAAATAACTCACAAACTCTGACATTTGATGTAATGTGAGAACATATTCATTAGAGAAAATTTGTTGCTGATTAAAAAATTGTTCCAAATATCCCTATATCCTTTTTCCAAAGTAAATAATAATAATAATAATAATAATAATAATAATAATAATAATAATAATAATAATAATAATAATAATAATAATAATAACAGGGCATTTGTAGTAATTATATATATAGTAGAAACTCGAATTAGTGTAAAGTATCTAAAGAGGTGTACATATTTAAACAGAAATGTACATGCTCCTCCCCGTTGAACGTACTGAAATATGTTATGACGTAACCTACTTTAATTAAAAATTCCTTTAATTGTCATTACTCAAGTATATGCATGAGAACCCCACGTACATCTGCCGTTGACTGAATCAATGAAGTGCGTCAGCGATCATGTGACATCCTGTTCCGGATGTGGCTGACAACAAGTCAAAAATGGCGGAGCAGGGGCCTAGTAAAAACGACATACAGCTAGTTTTTAAAAGATTACGATCGATTACAACCAATAAGGTATGATATATTAGTGAATATCGTAGATAATAGTTTTCTTTCAGGGTGCGCAAAATTTTAATGCGATGCACTTGCATTGTGCAGAAGAATTAGGAGTAAATTACTTAAGATTATTGCTTTCGTTGACGTTACATGCATTTGATACATTCTATAAATAGAGGAAAAAATTGTTTTGGCTTTGTTTCGGAAATGGTGAATGTCTGCACGCAGAATAAGCGAAATAGTGGTACTCCATAAATATTAAGTATGGGAATTTTTCTTTTACTTAAAAGTTATTTTAGCATACATAATTGTGGCATATACTCCAACATTGGTTATTTTACCTTCCTCGTGAAATTGTACCTCAATATGCCAAGAAAGGCATTTAAAAGATTTAAGAAGATGGTATTAACGTTAATTGTAATGAATTTAAAATGGAAATATGTGCATTTAACTCTAAATTGTTTTATGAAGATAACAGGTTATGAATGGCTGTTCTGCTTAGAAGAAAATACGATATACTGACAAAATTCCAGAATTAGACAAACAATTACATCCCTTCAGTAGGGCATGTGCATGTTAGAAAATGGCATCAGAAGCTAGAGAAAATGGGGCAGAATACAGCTTACAGCTGCTTTAAATAAGATCCAGGAACTTCTATGTAGAAGCAAATAAAGTTTGCAAATGCGAAAATGCATACATGTTTATTTTAATTGAAAAAAAAAAACCGAGTAAATTCCAAACGTTCCTCAGAGATGTTTTCTGATTTCACCAAAGAGTACATTTTTGCAAAAGCCATATAGTGAACAACTTATACTACATTGTCTTGTAGTGACACTTGTCTTCTTGCCATAGAAGGACTCCATGAGTCCAAAATATAGCGATCTCAAGTGTGACTTTTTCTTCAGTGTTTTATCCTTTTCTTCTATCATAATTACTGTTAATTTGTTACATTGTTAATAGTGTTATTTTATTTTTCTTATATATATAACTTTCAGCATAAAGTTGTAAATCTTTTTGTTGTAATGCCTAGAATTTAATCCCTTCTATGCTTCATAAAATAATGCAATATATAAACACTAATGGTATATTAAATTATACTTTTCCTTTGCAGGCCTGTTTTGACTGCAATGCCAAGAACCCAACATGGGCCAGTGTAACATATGGTGTTTTCATATGTATTGACTGCTCAGCAGTACATAGGAGTCTGGGTGTTCATGTCACATTTGTTCGCTCAACTCAGCTGGATACAAATTGGACATGGCTTCAGTTACGGCAGATGCAACTGGGAGGAAATGCTAATGCAGTTAGTAGTTTTGAACCTCTTCATTCAATGGAGGAAACTATTAATGTTCTGCTATTTAAAATAATTTTGGTTAGATATTCATTTACATTCCTAAAATGATTACTTGGGGATTGATTATTCAGTAGATTATAATGCATAAATATTAAAAGCATGCTTCATTAGGAAGTAAGAATACCACTACATGCGTAAGTTTTTCTTTTTAACACAATGTAAATATAGGTCTTTGCTGTTTTACTCATATTTGCATTTATACATACAGATTGCATATTATGATTTTACTGTATGGATATTGTTGCAGGGTTTCAAGGTTAATTCTATTTGTGAATTTTTTAAGGCATTGCATACATATATAAAGTGTTTTCCTATTTTACTTTTGTTTAAAGGCCAGACTTGCATTCCTCTTAATAGCAAAAGGTCCAGAAGAGTTTCTTTTTATTGGGGGGGGGGTTAATAGGGTACATTCATCTCTATAACATATTATAAATACCACTGTCCTTAATCTTGAATCAGTGCAAAATATTCTTACTGATTATTGCTTAAGACCAAACATTTTATTTAAGCCTAGATATCTGTTCAAGAATTATCTGTTCTATAAGAGAAATAATTTCAATATGTTTCTGATGTAAAAGTTACCTTATGATAACTTCAAGTTTCTCCAACAGTTGACAATGTGTCTTTTTTATAAGACAGTTATTATAGTGTCTCTAAATAGTTGTTGTTGTTGATCTAATGTGCAGGAATTTGATCCATAAATTTTTCCCTGACCAATATAATTTGTGTATTTTCCCGTCAGGTGCAGCTTTCCTCAGTTCTGTGCATTCCAATAGATTTGACTGACTTCTGCACAATGTTGTAGCCTATTTTGCGCTACCCAGGGGACACCACGTGGAGGCAGGCTACTTTATCCCCCGCCTGTAAATAGTGCTGTACTAAAAATATTATATAGCATATGCAAATTAGGTGTCCATTAAATTTTCCCTTCTCAAATTGAAAATGCAGATAAGAATTAATAAAAAACTGTGCTATCTTAACCTGCAGACTATAATGTTCTACATTTCCAATGTTGCATTACATACTGCTTGAATCCTAAGCTTCCCAATAAAGAGCTTCCAAATTATTTTTCATTTGCTTGTAGCTATCAAGTTGGCTGTATTTCAATGGATGTACCTTACAGCCAACTTGATAGCAATAATAATTTGGAAGCTGTTTATCGGGAAGCTAGGAAAAAAATGATAAATGTTAGCATCCCCAATGGCAACTAGCAGCCAACCAACCACTTGAACTTTTAATGAAAAATAGCTGTTCCTTTTTCAGTAATTTTCTACATTTATTGCACCAGAGAACTGTATGTGTGCATGAGTACCATCTATGCAAGGAAAACCTGCTTTGTTAAAAAACAAACATGTTGAGTTTGTTATCCTACAGTTATTTTACAGCATTTTTATGTAATTCTGCATTAAAAATGTAGTGAAATAAGTAATGTTTCAAATAGTTCTGCATGAAGTAGATTTATGCATTTTGAAATTGTCACCCATCACAATTTGAAATCTACCATAAGCATAAAACCTTAAACACAGTAAGAGTGGTTTAAATGTGAGATAGCCAAATTGCAGTTTATATTTGGTTCTAACATTTTTTCTTATTTCATTAGTTCATCATTAGTCCTTTGGATAATCTAAATCTTTCTTCAATTCGTCATTGTCATCAATGATTCTTGAGCAAAATATATGCATGGCTGCTGTTTAGGCACAATTATTTTTTTGTCACCAGTGGATGATGATGATGAAGTTGACAGTAATGCATTATCTATGCTATAAAGAGTAAGAAGTTTTAAATAAAAAGAAACATTCTAAACAACACAAATATCAGATTTTTAATAAAATATTTAAAATGTAATGTGTATCATCCTGGAGATTCAGAACTGAGAAGTCAAAACATTTTTAAAATTTTTACATGGATTTTGGCACTTGTGGAGAATGTATGCAACAAATGACCACCTTTTTTCAAAAGGGGTGTATCTCCCTTCTTTATAGTTGCATTTCACCACGCATGCCTTGTAAGTTTGCCATCTTATAGGTTAATCAAGGTTTATAAAAGAGATATCTGGCAAATTTTCTCACGATAAGTTATTGATAAGTCATCTGTTTCAAAACCCCTATCTGATTTCATAAGTGCTTATCAAAGTAATAATGTTATTGAATGGATGCGACATTTTAAGAGTTAATTAGTTTGTTTAATTTCAATGATTTTAGCAGTGAAACATCTATATAGTAGCTAGTGGAAAATTTTCCATTGATGCTATAATGGTAACTTTCCTCCCTTTTTAAATGCAGTGTTTAATATTTATAAAAATATTTCTGCAGTTCTGGTACCTAAATTTGGGTTTATGTTGCATTTATTTTTAATTTTATCATAATACAAAAAAGTCTGGCTAAGCCTTCATAGCCTTCGTTTTATAACAATGATAAATTATTCCCATCACATAAAACATTTATGCAGATGAATGTGAATTTTTAATTTTTTATGCATTAGGGCCATTTCTGCTTGTAAGGTTTGAAGAATAAGTGGTAATTATTTAAGAAGGCTAAATTTCTTCCAAATGTTATTAACAATTACCATGTCTTATTCTTCCATGTTTGGAAATGTTTTAAGTCAGAAATCACCTAGATTTTCCCGTTTTTTAGCTTTGACACTTAAGATAAAATATTTAATTATAGTGGAAACTAATTTTTCTGGTTTTAATAGACCACATTAACTGTAAAATTCATCATTGGCATATTTGACACAATTTACATATATTCGGAAGTATTTCACATAGTTAAACTAACTTTCTCTCATTTGATGTGCACACATGACATTGTTGGCTACAAATATAGACCCAACTCAGTGCAGAAGGAGAGCCCTTACTTGATTTTCCATTGTTTGTATGTACAATTCTACAGCTCAGACTGCCATTTTTACAGGTACAATACACACCTAGATGAAATATTTGCAGCAAGCCACAGTGCCTTGAAATATGGGCATCAAGCGCCTGAAAGAAGAGGCCTTTGAGTAAAATTTATCAGCTGTTTCATGGCTTGAATTGAATTGGATGGTAATAAGCAGAGATGTTAAAGAGCATCCTTAAATAACCCATATAAATAAAAATAAATGAAATTGTGGCTTCTGCAGATTTTTACACATTTACATACTGTTTGTACTTTTAATAATAATACGCTGCATTAGACAGACATGGATATGCATTAATACTTTTCCATATTAAATTCACTGACCTTTATTGATTTTATTTTAGTTCCATAATTTTCCTACACATAGTGAAATGACAACATTGATTTCTGCCAAGATAGCCAAGGTAGGCTTAACGATTTGTGTCACTAGATGGTAAGGCAAACAGAGGAGACTATGGGAGGAGGTTGGTAACTATGTCCTGCAGAATGAAAATAGTGCTCCACTAAAACAGTTTTTGCTCATAAATTACATTGGTTCGTGCTATGAATGACACATTTCTTGCTCCATATTACAACATTGATGTTGAAGATTAGCAGCACCATATTTTATTGCGAGGTTGCAGCAAAACTAATTTTGATCTTCACGATGTTTGCATACTAGACACAAGTTACATTTTACAGACAAGTATAACAAAGATCTTGCTATTTTAATCCAGATTTATAGGATACAAACAGAGTTCTAATTAAAATGTGATATATATTATGACAAGTAAGTGAAGCATTAAGAGTATGAAGTTCAACTAAATCATACAATAATATGAAAGAGTTTTAGTGTAATGCTCCTTGGGAAGTGTATTCTCATCCCATTTTTCTTTACTTGTAGCTGCTGAATAACTCTTCATTTCATTTGTTTCTAAATATGTGTGAGTGGGTGTGGGTCACTTAATTCCTGAATAACTACTATTAATATTTATTTGGTGGCACATCCCTATTTGTGTATATATGTGGAAAGTGTGATATTTTAAGGATAGCTGGTTATCAAATAGAGTTTTGGTATATTGCTGCTTGGGAAGTGTATTCTCATTCTCTTTCCCATTTTTCTTTACTTATAGCTGTTGAATAACTCTTCATTTCACTAGTTTCTAAGTGTGTGTGAGTGGGTGTGGGTCACTTAATTCCTAAATAACTAATATTAATATTTATTTGGTGGCTCATCCCTATTTGTGTATATGTGTGGAAGGTTTTGTGATATTTTAAGGATAGTTGGTTGGTTGCTAATAGCCATTGGGGATGCTGATATTTACCATTTTTTCCCTAACCTCCCAGAGCTTCCAAATTATTTTCACTTGTTTTGTTGCTATCTAGTTGACTGCATTTCAGTAGATGTTCTTTGTTTAAGATAACATTCACGTCTTAACACAGTGGGCAGTGGCTGTCTTTGATTAATTTCATCCTGAAGAGATTCTGACATGCATTCATGCGCAACAATTAAGCAGAAAAAGCAACTGCAATTTTTCTTGGTTTCAATGAAAGATGTTTGAAAGTATTTGGATCTTCATATGGTTTTACTTTACGTTTTTGTTTGATATTTTGTTGTTCTTATTAATCTTTATATGGTTTTCAATTTAGAGGGAAGTTATAGTTCAAAAGGAATTGTTTATATTATATTAGAAGGATAAATGAAAGAATATCATCTTGTATCTTTTTCTTTCTTCTTTTTGTTTGAATGTGAAATTTGAGATTTTTTTTCATTAGTTTCAGTAGTTGCAAAATATAAAGAGTAATGGAAAAGTAAAAGGAATAACATTATGATATTGAAAATGGATAGACAGCCATTAAGCATATTGATAGGCTAGCTTTGGTACGGTTCAGCATATTTTACAAAAATTGGTCACTATTTTTGCCTTCAACAAAGTGTATGTACTAATTATGTATTTACTTTTATATTTGCAGTTGACTTTTTTCCGGCAACACAACTGCACGACCACAGATGCTCAGCAGAAATACACTTCACGTGCAGCACAGCTATATAGAGAGAAGCTTCATTCACTTTCTATCCAAGCAATGAGACTTCATGGAACTAAGGTAAATTATGTATATGCTGTAGTTAATTTTTCATTATTTATGGCATGTAAATATGTGAGAAGTAAGACTAGGTGATAATTTGTTATATATGCATTGTATTTCTGTTAATACCATGCATGGTGTGGGAATCTTATAAGCTGGTAAGAAGGTATTCACTTTGAAAATTGCTTAGGTATTTTAATACAGATGAGCAGATTATGAGTTTCTTGTGTACAGTGACAGGACTGCATGGGGTGTGCAGTCTGTACCCATGACTGTATGGCAATAGAAACTACAACTTCAATACTAAAGGCACTATAGTGGTTTCACTTTGGCCAGTCCAATTAAGGTCACACATGTAAATACCCATTCTCACTTTATATATCTGTCTTTTTCTACAGTTCCCCCTTCCTCACTGCTTAAGACCATAATTACCTAGCTTAGGTTGGTATCCTGTGAAGCTATAATCGAATGTTGTCATAATGTATAGAACCAATTTCGAGAACATTTGGTTCTATACATTGATAAATAAGTGAAGCATTAAGAGTGTGTAGTTCAATTAAATCATACAGTAATATCAATTATATGATTGGCTTCACTGTGCAAGTTCCAATTTACATTTTAAAGAGAAATGTTGTTTAAAAATGTACTCATACAACATTCAAAATATGTTGCACTTAAGTAAAAATTGTACTTAACGAAGCTGTAGACAATGGAGTGGTAATATATACGACATTAATGTGTTAAGTTGTTAACACTAACTCCACTTACTTTTTTTTAAAACTTTGGACTAGTTTCGGGAGAGGTTCCTCCCATTCAGTCAACAACAGCCGATGATGGGAGGAACCTCTCCTGAAACTAGTTCAAAGTTTTAAAAAAAGTAAGTGGAGTTAGTGTTAACAACTGAACACATTAATGTAGTGTATGTTGCACCATTCAAGGTACTTGAATAAGTGTCGTTTTATTAATATGTCAGTATTGTTAAAGGGTTGGAGGCTTCTCAATGTAAGAGGAATGCTAACATCATTTATAAGGGTTGGCCAAAAATACTGGCAGAGGATATGTTCATTGGAGGAAGAAAATAATCTCAAAGATTGCTTCAAGGCTGAAGAAAAAGGAAAATGGTTAGGAAGTTGGGTAGATGAATTTGGATATATCTCTCTTTACATCAACATACAATTTTAAATATTACAATGAGATCTATATATTCTTTAATTCCTTAATACTAACTAATAATATAAAATTAATACATATCACTATGACTCTTATTATAATATTTTAATTCTAAACTCTTCATCCAACTACTATCCTATACTTGTGAGTTACTTATTTCCTTAGGACTATATACACACTATTACCAAGGTTATTACTGTATAATAATCTGATTCTAATACTGATTTACTTCCATTCCCTCCCCTATTCAATTTATCAATCATTTGGGATGAGAAGCTGGGACACACAGTTTGCCGCAAACCCACCCACACCAACCGGTATGTGAACAAAAATTCCAACCACCACCCAAAGCAAAAACACGCTATGATAAAGACCATCACTGACTGTGCTGCTCACATCTGCAGGCCTGACTCTTTGCAACAGGAACTCCGGCATTTGGAACGGGATCTATCTTCAAATGGTTACACAGCACAAGAAGTACGCAGAGTGATACGCCCATCCACACATCATCCGGCCATACATGATTTGCCCAGGAACAATGGTATTGCTTTCCTGCCATACTACAACAAGGTCACTGACAGAATTGGACGCCTACTCAACGCCACAATGTCAAAACCATTTTCAAGCCTACCAGACAAATCAATACTTTGCTACAGTCGGCCAAAGACCCCAGGGACCCGCTTGTTTCAGCCGGCATCTACCGGATTCCTTGTTCCTGTGGTGCTGTATACATAGGCACCACTCAACGAAGTGTTAACACACGGATCTCCGAACACAAGAGATGCTGCTGTCTGGGCCATCCGGACAAGTCCGCGGTCACTGAACATGCAATGTGGGCAGACGGAGAACGCACCATCCAATATAATGAAACATCTGTTCTCTCTTCAGTACCATACTACCATGCTAGATTACAACGCAAAGCAATAGAAATCTACAAGCGCCCTAATAATTTCAACAGAAAGGGAGAGGCTCTCAAACTGAGCAAAACCTGACATCCAATATTAGAGCATATAAAACAAGCCCACACTCGCAAAACTCATGCGAACCAATCACCGATCAGAACGGAGATGCCCCGACCTCCGAGTACACCCACCTGCTCCAGCCGAACCAATCCCCTTTGAACAGTCCACATATAAATATAACACCTCCAGCTGGCATTTCAGTCGTGCCAGGACCTTTGCCCAAAAGACTCAGACCGAGCCACTGAAGATGTCCACTGCAGGTGGGGATGAACGGCTCCTAAGCCCGGAAGAAACTTCTAGTTATAAATCTGACTCTGGCCATGAAAGCTTCCGGCTACTCATTATCAATCATTAACTATCTGACCATTCTTTATCATTTCTCCCTCACCTTCCCTAAATACACTGTAAATCCATAAATTTTACTTCTAAAGTAACACTTATTTCTACATTTCCTTCCATCATCCTCTTCATCATTCTTATCCATTTTTCCCTAACTTTACCTAAATAGTTCCCTTTCATTTTTATATCCTTCTCTTTGATTACACTGTTACAAACAGTGAAAATCTGTATTGGTTTCTCCATAAGTTATGTAGGTAGATTAAAGGAAATTGTAAGAGAAGTTGGTTTGGGAGAGCTACATAGTTTAGATCCACAAAATGGGCAAGGAGTATAGAATAAACTGAAAGCAAGTATTGATATAGAAAAACAGGAAATATTTGGTAGCCTAAGAGATAAGAATACTCTGATATATTACATAAGTTTTAAGAAAGAGGGGGCAGGGAAAAATATATTCAGGTTTGTGACAAATGGATAAGGAGAGTATGGTATGTGCAAGAAGAGGAACAATAATGCTAGGTGGGGTAAAAGTTGATAAAAATTGTGCCCACTATATGGTAAGGTAGACAAGAACTTGCACTGTATATTAGAATGCACAGAGAAACCAAAGGATGCAGAGAGGGAATATGGAACAAGAAGTAGGATAATTTGCAGACAGAAATTCTAACATTAAAAGTTTTTTTGGAATTAACAGAAAAGAATCAGTTTGGAAAGTATGTGGGGAAAGTAACAGAAAAATAGTGGAAGAAAGTGATCAAAGCAAAGGAAGATGGTAATAAAGTAATGATGAGGGAAGATGATTACCTTTAGAAAAGTACTTGTAAAGGTCGGTTGATAATATATGTAGTTAAGAGTGATGTAGGATCCATGTACACGACATTTAGAGTGTTGTATAAAATCCTGAACAAGCACTTAAGGAACAAGGAAATATTGTAAAACTGTAATTATACTGTGTAAATATAATAAATGTTCATTCACATCATTTACAGTTTTCATTTTTTAAGTTTGATATAAACATACAGACTTATATAGTGTTTGGTTAGAAAACAGATTATATATTTCTTGCATTGATATATGTAACTGCGAGAGAACATGATACACTCGTGAAAAACACTATTTGATGGAGAAGTGGGAGAACATTGTGTATTTACAAGAATTGGGTCATTGTCTTTTGACTGTCTAATAGCACTCATATTTGAAGTCATTTGCATTAGGAAGTATACTATTCACTTAACAGAAATACAGATTTAATTCATATGAGCTTCACTGTGTTAGTTCCATATGAAAATTTTTTTAAAGTTTTTACAATTTTTAAAAAATTTTAAGAAATACAGATGTTGGTGCTGCCACTGCCATAACAATTCTACCGCTACTGCAAGAGGAGACTGAGTGGAATGGGGGAACGGTTGTAAAGCAGTGAAAATGACTTTGAGTGGACTGGCAAAAATGAAATGACTTGTGAGTAATATTACAAAAAAAATCACATAAAATTCCATGTATTCACACGTGAAACACCACGTGTACAGTAGTATTAGTGCCTAGTGTATGACTAATAATGGGCCTAAATATTCAATTCCATGAAGTGTTTATTTATAATTTGTATGTGCATACAAAATTGGCTTGTGTTGTCATCAAGGGACTATTCAAAGAAAAATTCCATGATGATCAAGTTTCAAGTTATGTCTTTTAAAATTTTGGGAACTCTGGAGTGTTGGAGATAAGAGAAAATGATGCACAATGCTCACAGAAGAAGTTCTCAGTGATAAAAGACATCACCTAGAAAATTCCCTTGTAAAAATCTTAGACATCTTGCGCAGCAATTAGGAATTTCCTACAGCTTTATAACAAATGACTAGTGTTTAATGCCCGTTTTTACTACTGAGGCACTACGGGCAGAGACACTGGTGATAGGTGAAATGAAATGATATATTGGGAAAGGATTTTTTAAGGAAGGAAACATTCCAGGCAATTTTAGGGAACGTCCTCAGCATTCGGCAATTATGAGCACTAAGAAAAACCTGGAAAAAATCTAATTCAGGGAGGTTGGTCTTGGTGGGATTCGAACCCCAGACCTTCAGCTTATAACTCTGCACCTTAACAACCTGGCCACCCGTGGCAGTAGCTTTGTAAGAAGTTAAAGTTTAAGTGCAGTTAAGTTCACTGTAGTGCAAGTACATAAGCCTGGCAATTCTCAATGTAGTTTCTTTGGATGGATGATCAATAAAATGCAGGACAAAGTTAATGGTTCCTACCTCATTCGATTTTCTGATGAAGCTTGGTTCCACTTATCATGGTTATGTTAATTGCAAAACTACAGATACTGGAGCTTTGAAAAACCTAATATGCTACTTGAAGAAATTGATTACTTGAGGTCAGAAATGTTTTAAAATGAAGAATAGCAATCCCAAATTTTCTTGGATGACACAGGTGAATACATGTCTTTTTAGGTGATTCTTTTTTAGTAATTTTATTTGCCAGTCCTCCAGTATTGAAGTTTAGTTTAGTAAAGTGCAGACTCATGTTGCCATGAACACAAGCTGTGCAGCCTACTCTGCCCTGCTGTTGTGCATGGGAAACTCATAATTAGCTCATCCTGATTTGTGCTTAAAGTGTGAAAAATTATGAATAAATCTTCATTAAATACTAGGCATTGTGTGTGCTATTGACCATAGAAGGGGAGGGGAAAAATTCAGGCCAAATATATGGAGGAATAAGGAGGAAGGGGAGCATCATCATTAAAAAGAACTGTTGCAACTGCTTCTCTAGATTTTATAACCTAAATGAATGTGGTACAGTTATTTTGGTTATTGGCTCAATGCTTTTCCTTACCTTAGTGTATGCACATTTCAAGTGATGCTTTTGTTGGTTTTATTAACATTATTCTTGATATTTTTCATTTATTGTTTTGAAGAAAATCTATGTACAAATATGTTGTTTGAAGTATATAATTGCTTTTATTAATCTCTTGTCATCCTTCGCTCCTTTCCCCCCCCCCTAACTCTGTAACTTTGTTTACTTATTCTGCTAAGTACTAAGTACTAAACAGCTTAGTACTACTAAGTACTAAACAGCTATAAAGTATTTGGAACAATTTAAGAATCCTCTCCCATATGATACAAAACATTTGCAACTAATGCTAAGACTTTTGAATGAAACTTTAACCATAGTTGAAGAGAATCTGCAGTAAAGGAAACTTGTCATCGTATGCAAATTGAATCTAATGTGCTTCAAACAATTGCAGATGTTTAGAAATTTCTCAAAAGTTTAATTAAATGTTCTGGTAAATTGGTAAATAGTTTTATGTGATTAAATTTTAATTATAAAAAAAGTGTTACTGGTATCAAACAAATGAAACTGCTCCAGCTAAATTATTGAGTGAGAGAGTTCTGCAGTAACTGCTACTTTTTGTCAGTTGCATTTTCTGATATAAAGTAGACTGAATTTTGCAGAACAGACTAGCTCTCAAATATTACGAACTTAAGTTGTGCATTTCCATTATATTTTAATGCTGTGCAGGTTTTGAAAAGATGTTTAAAGATTCTGGAAATATTTTTTAACTTTTAAAACAATTGGTATCAATTTTTAATATTTCTAAAAATTATGTTTTATATTGTATTTCTAGTTTACTAGAAATGGAATGTGTGCAGATAAATGTAAATTATTGTTTTTTTCATGACAGCTTGATGTGCCATTGCATCCTGAAGCTGCAAAACGTCCTAAGAACATAGCTTCACCTATGGTGGTGAGCAAAGTTAATCAGAAATTTCAAGCACAAGGCAAATGTGTGTTGATTGCTTTTGCTGAACACTAACATTTTCAAAAGCACATAGCTTGTTGAATGCTTAAGCCTGTATTGCGTTGTTAAATATTATTCTGATTAATTTATTCAGCTCTTAAAAAGTAACATCTGTTTGTATTTCTGACTAATACAATGACTTATGACAAAGCAAATGGATTACACTGGTTTTAAAACCAGCCCAATTTTTTTGCTGTGCAATAGACTTTGTAGTTTTGGTACTTGTTAGTATAAAATACAGTTTTTACAGTTAGCAGTTCAGAAAACATTCAATTTAAAGTAGCTGTGAATAATGCATGAGTCACATTTAGATGTAATTTCTCTTAAAATCCATTGCATATTGCCTTTGCCTCATAAGATATATGTACAAGCTTATTGCCAATTGTTTGTAGAGCGTTAATACAAGAAACAGTTGTTAACACACATAAATAGCCTTAAGATTCTCTATGTTGTTTCAGCATTTTTGTGAATGAGATACCAGTTCTTTGTGTTTACAGAATAGCAAGCTATTTTTTTGTAATGCTTGCTAATTTTGCTTTTTAAAAAGAGTATACTTCTCTAAATCAGTTGCAAAAATGTGTAGCTGAAACTTTAAAAAGAAGACGCTCAAATGTGGAAAAATGTCTGATTAAGATTTCATTCTGTATTGAAGTCATTGCATTCATGAGTAAAATAATCACTGAGTTGTTACAGATTGTTCTTGTTTTGAACTACTGCTATCAACTCTTGACAGTGCACTCCTTAAGTGCTATAGGTTGAGGTTGTCCCTCTCCTTTGTTGTCACTTGGCCAATGAAATGCTTCTCTAATAGTGGGCTTTCAAACAGAACTCCCAATAATTTGTGGTAATTAATGCACAAACTTCCACAAAAGTTTATTTCACATAAGGTTTTGTAAAAAGTACCATGACAAATTGAATTAATAAATTACACTGGAAAGTAAATATATTTGAAACACTGCATTGCATTTTAAGATACATACCTGCAGTAAAACAATTTTTAAAAATAATAAACATATATTTTATTTTAGTGGAAAAAATCAGTAAGCTTTGTTTGTGTCCATAAACAAAAAGTCATTACCATTTTGCATATACTATAAAAGTGTATTGGCAGCATACTAATTCTGTGGCACCAGTCACATTACTTACAATGCTACTGATGGTAGTAAGCATGGAAGCTTGGTTAAGATACATATGTGTGAAATTTTGAAAATTGGAATGGATGAATGAAGTAAGAGAGAAATATTTTGTGAATAAAAAATTAATTAAAAAAAGAGAGGGAGGGAGAGAGAAGATGAACAGCATATTATGGGAGTTGGCTGTATGGCTAAGATAGATACCCACATCTCTACTCATGTTATATTTATTTTTTATGGATGTCTATGCTTTTCAGATGATCCTGTTACTAAAATGTTTCACTCTTGTTGGTAAGAGTGTGTTGAAGTTAATATGTTTGATGGTGATGGAGTGCTCTTCCAAGTATGACATGTCAGATTGGTTGATTGGAATTTGTCCACAACATATCTCTTGACCATTAAAACAAGTAAGCCCTGGAACCATCAGAGCATCATATTGCTACTAGTAAGAGTGGAACATTTTAAGGCAATAAAGATCTATAAAAATTAACTTAATATAAACAGAGATGCAAGCATCTATCTTAGCAATATGTTAAAGTATTAGAGCAGCTTTCTATTGACTGAGCAACAGCCAATCGCAAAGAAGTGGAAAGTGCAACCTACAACCTATGAGCACTTAAAGAACACAGCATTGAGAATTGATGGCAGTAGTCTGGAGACATCAATTAAAGAAGTATTTTCTAAGGGCTTCCAGTGATAAGCATAGCTTAGTCTATACAAATTTGTTTTACATCATCAGCAAATGGCAGCACCCAGCAGTCAAGTATCTTAAAATTTCCTAACAATTGTTTGCAAATCACAATAATACTTTTTTTAATTGATGTATACATCTAAAAGTTAATTTTTTCATATTTATTTCAGAGTTTGTATATTGTATATACTATTTTATGAGAAGCATGTGTTCTCTATTATATCCCTGGTGATGTCAATAATTGTTTGATAAATAAAGTTTATTGATTTTTTTGAATAACAACTATGGATACAAGGTTGAAATGAAGTTTGGTAAAGAAACATTACAATTTTTTTTCTTCCCTAAGAAAAAAATATCTTTCCAACTGTACATAATACTTGTTTACAGGACAAATAACCTCTTCATTTAACAAAAATTTCTCCCCTCACCCTCCGAGCGAATTTTTAAGGTTGTGAAAGAGAAAAAATTCACCTTGGGCCAAATTTGGGAAATGGAGTGGTTAGGGAAGTATTTCAAAGCCCAGCTCATGCATTTTTGCCATTGCAACAGCCAATGTGTATGCAGGTGCACTGTCCTGGTACAGGATCACTTTTTTTTGTGCCAATCTTGGTTGCTTCTGCTTAAACTCACTATGCAAATAGTCCAATAATGTTGCATAATAACAGACAGTTACTGTTTTACCCTTTCCCAAATAACCAATGATGATACCCTGTAAATCCCAAAAAAGGTTGCCGTCACTGTTCCTGTTGACAATACAGTCTTGGCCTTTTTTCAGTGCTCTTTCGCCTTCATCAACCCACTGGTTTGATTGCTGTTTTTTTTTTTTTTTCTCTAGAGTGTAATGGTGGTTCCAAGATTTGTTTCTTTATTGAGCCTTTTTGGTCTGTAGTCAACAAACACAGCACATATCATGCACTCAGCTTCATGTGCAGAACTTAATGCAAGGTACCCATTCATATGAGGTACTCTACAGCCTCAGCAATCTCACGAATCTTCATACAACATTCTTCTATCATGATACTATGAATTTTATGGACCATTTCTTCAGAAGAAATCTTAATTGTACATCCAGAACATGCAGCATCTGTGTTGCTGGTACAGCCATGTTTATATTCTTTTATCCATTAATTGGTTTTGAGTGGAGGTGCAAAGTCCCCATGAACTACCTTCAATTCAGTTTGATCTGGGCCACAGTCCACTTTTTTAAATAAAAATATTTTAACATAGTACAATACTCATCTTTATCCATTACACCAATTAAGACATAGTCGCTGTTACATCAGTGAATTATAAATGTCTTTCTCTCTTTTGCAAATGCTTGATGATAAGTTTTTGTACCAATTTCTGCTAACTCAACACTATGCAAGCAGCATCAGTAATAAAACACAAACATTTATGGACTTAAAGTGACATCAGGCATTGTGTGTATTAAATTTAATTTTTAGATCAACTAAATTATATGTTGATGCATAAGTTGGTAGCATTATTTTTAATCTTATTTTGATTTAAAGTAAAACACTAAAAATCATGTCGTCACATTAAAACTCTCTTTAAGTTTCACAAACACACTTATAAAAGTAATTTTGGTACATGTTTCATGAGGTACATTCCTCACATTGTCAACCAAAACGACGACTGAGGAGTCAATTTCAGCAAGGTATGTATGTTGCTATGTTTGCTCTGGTGGTCTGTTAATGAACTTAAACAATATGTTGTCTGCTTCCGGTATATCAAAATTCATAAGTTTGTATTCATATTTTTTTTTGTAAATTTTTTCCCATATATTAAGTTCTTTCGGATGTTGAATTTTTTTAGTAATGTTATGTCCTTCTCTATTTCATGATTTTCATTCCAAAAATGTGCAGCCACTGCTGATTTTTCTACTTGTTTGTGTCTAATATTTTTCCAGTGTTCCTTTAATCTTATCTCCAGATTTCTCTTTGTTTTTCCTATGTATATTTTGTCACAATCTTTGCAATTAATTCAATATATACCTGAATTGTCTTCTTTCTTTCTTTCTTTCTTTTTTTTTGTTTAATTTTATTTAGATTCAATAATTTACCAACACTATATCTGGGGATAAGATTAAAGGAACACTGGAAAAACATTAGACACAAACAAGTAGAAAAATCAGCAGTGGCTGCACATTTTTGGAATGAAAATCATGAAATAGAGAAGGACATAACATTACTAAAAACAATTCAACATCCGAAAGAACTTAATACATGGGAAAAAATTTACATAAAAATATGAATACAAACTTATGAATTTTGATATACCCGAAGCAGACAACATATTGTTTAAGTTCATTAACAGACCACCAGAGCAAACATAGCAACATACAAACCTTGCTGAAATTGACTCCTCAGTCGTCGTTTTGGTTGACAATGTGAGGAATGTACCTCATGAAACATGTACCAAAATTAAAGTGTGTTTGTGAAACTTAAAAATAGTTTTAATGTGACGACATGATTTTTGGTGTTTTACTTTAAATCAAAATAAGATTAACAAAAGTTTCACTGTGTGGATTCCGACATTCCGTAAACATAGTATTATTTTTACTTAAAATGTAAATTGGAACTTGCACAGTGAAGCTAATCACTATGAAAAGTATGTGAAGTGAAGTAAGTAAAGCTTTAAGAGTGTGTAGTTCAACTGAATCATACAATGATAGCATTATTTTTTTTTTGTCATGGTAATACTGCAGTGTTAAGAGTTAAAGCATTTTTAATTTCGAGGCAATGTTGCCGTAAATACATCTTGACTTTTGCATATTTGAAGAAAGGTAACTGTATTTGTGGACTAAAGAAGGCAAAGTCTTATTTGGGTGGGGAGGATTTCAAATTCTTCTTTAGTTTAACTAAAAGGAGAAAGGCAGGGGCTTCAGTTTAAAACATGTGTGCTGTATGTAGGGAGAATGCCATCAGGGAAAGCATGACAAGAAAATGGTTTTGTTATTTTAAAAAGGCCATTTTGAATGTCAGTGATTCTTCATGTTCAGGAAGGCTATCAAATTATGATGAAAACCAATTAAATGCTTTAATCCAAAAGTACCCAGTCATTAACTCAATAATTGGCAAATGTGATGAACTGTAACCAGTCAACCATTGTGTGATATTTGCATTCCATAGGCAGGGCTAAAAATTGGATGTGTGGCTATTGCACACTTTAAATGTAAGCAGAAATCAGTAGGTAACCATTTGTGTTTCTTACCTTGCTTGTCATCATTTGGCTGGTTAACAGTAATAATTATTCCTGTTCAGGATTGTTACTGGTTGAGAAATGGTGTCATTACGTCAGATTCAAAAAGGAAAGGAATGGTTAAGACAACAAAAGGCTACAAAAGCTAGTAGCCATCCAGGAATTAGTCCAACCAAAATACTGACACAGACTTTTCTAGCGGTGGCTTCATGAATAAATCATCCTTTTAACCAAGCAGTAAGTTAATAAACTTGAATGAAAGAGAACAGTTTTGAAAGTCATATTGCTGTGGAAGCAGGGAAGCGTGCTTCTATAATTTTGCAACACACTCAAGAAGTTGAATATCATTGAAAGATTTGTTAGGTATTATCCAATGACTAAGGAGACTAGAAATATTATGAACAACTCCAAATCAGGATGTTTGCATACTTAGGGCATAAATAAAGGTACTTGGGTTAAATTTATGAAAGCTGGTTTTACATTATTGTTGTAATGAACTGCTCCTAGATTGATTGGTTTTTGAGTAGGGAATTTGTTATTTAAGTATGATTATTTTATCATTGGCAATTTGAATTGGGCATAATGGGGAAATATTTGTGATGGTTCAGGAAACTTCTGATGTGGATGTCCTGCATATTCAGAAATGACTTAAGTCATTTTCTTGTGGCATTTAATACTTACTGGTGAAGTCAAAGTAATTTTCTTGTGGCAAAACTGAGGCATTATAGGATGACTAAACCAAAATTGCTTCTGGAGTATTGCACAGTGGGGTATGAAAAAAGGTTTTGCCATAATGCGCTAAAAATTACTGAGAACTTTATGAAAATGGTTTGAGGATCCAAGAGATTAAATGGCAGTAATGATAGTAGATTTAATTAGCAAATAGCAGTACCAGTTTAATTTCTGTAAGAAAAGAGGAATAACAGTCGTGCCAAAAGGCAATTCTGAGCCGCTTTCCAGGATCTCCCTGAAGATTAGAGTTGCTACATAGTGGCTGAATGATCGTTTAGCATCTCAATTATAGTCCTCTGCACTTTTAAGTTTTGGCAAGTGCTTGTTGGTCAAGTAGGCAGATTTTTTTCATGGATGTTGTACTTAATCCTATCAGGCTTATGGAAGACATTTTGAGAGTTAATTGCAATTTTTACATAAAACCCACTATAATGGTTAGTATAAGAAAATTAAATACTCAAGTGTGCTTTGGCAGACCAGAAGTGTACAAATTCTAAGTAAATTAATGAGAAAAGCATAAAAACATGGACTAAATGTGTGTGCCTGTAGGGTAGAACTCTTGTAGAAAGCGTGCTGCTCAGAGGTAATCCAGACAATATTAATCACATGCAACTTTGTCAGAATCGGTTGAGGGAGATTAAAGCCTGTACTAGATGTGCTACTGGTAACATAATATTTGGTTGAATAGATCTGCACACTTGAAATGAGAGCTCTTTTCTTAATGTATGGTAGAGCCAAATTGCCAAGAAAAAATTCTTTAAACATATTTTGTGGTCCAATCTGGATCACACAAATAGCGCTATATTCATCTGTGTAGTTGGGTGAGTCTTCAACTATGCTTTATATTATTACACAGTAATTGTGCAATTGAATGAATCAGTAGTGGGCTGAGAAAATATTTTAGCTTATGTTTGTGTTAAATATCAGTAACCTATTCTTAATTAGCCAGTGAGTCAATTTAATACTCTTATGCTTCTCTTATAATTGAATTATACAGAACATGTTTCACAGGCTCACAACTGATGATGCGGGCAAAAGCCTGTGAAACATGTTCTGTATAATTCAATTGTAAATGGAGCATAAGAGTATTAAATTGACTCACTAGCTAATCAAGAATATATTAGTTGCTTCACTGTATTAGTTCCGATACAAAATTAATTTTAAATTAATCAGTAACTTATTTTCACAGCAGTTATAATTGCATTGTTAAGAGCACCGGTGAATATTAAATACTGTGTATTTTGTGCATTAGAACACAATAAAAAGATTTAAAAAATGAGCTAAAAGCTGGAAAGTATGGCTTATAGCTGTGGATATTTTGAGTTGCATAATGGAGCTTTTAAGCTGTAGTATTTTGTGTGCCATTCCAGCAAACACACCACTGAAATGCTGCTTATGCACTGGTTAAAGTTGTTTTATTATTAAACATTTCAGTTAAATATTCATTAATGTTGTATTACTACTAATTAATATTTTGTTCCTTTCTGTAATGGTTTTTTGTAGCTTCATCTGGATTCTGGTATAGAGCAGCACACATTCGAGGAAAAAAAGGAACAAGAACCTGACTTTTTTGCAGAGCATAGCAACCTGGACAGCAGCTTTTTGCAAAGTAATAATACAAATGAAGATAACACTCGGATGTCACAGATGGAGGTAAGGGAAATTCTTTAATAAGATAGGACAGTGGACTTCGTCATCAAATTTGTAACACTTCAAAGTTGTTTTATTATGAATTAAAATACATCATGATATGGCTCATTTTGTACATGTACTGCCACAAAGGGAACTTGAAGCCAATGTTAAACATGCATCAATAACACTAATTTACTACCAAACCTCATTATACCTAAGTCACTGAGTTAGTGAATGGAAAAGGTTTTGTATCTACCAATTTAGAATATAATGCTAGACATGTCTGTTCACCCTCAAGGCTCAAGGTCCCAAAGTGGCCTATTTGGTTAAGAACGGAGATGTATGAGGAAGCCAGAAAGGTTACATCATGCACTTCTAGAACTTTCAATACCTGTTTCAGGCATTTGGAACCAAAGTTACTGAGGAAACCTTCCTGATGTGAACAAGAATGAAAAGCAGGAAGGATCATATTGGGAACAAAAGAAACATGTACAAGAACAGCACATATCTTAATTACTTTACTTCAGTAGATTACTGAAATAACGTAACAGATTATCACTAAAAGTTTGGGTTTCTCTTAGATTTCTTGGTGACAGAAATACTTTTTTCATTTCTGAGTTATGAAG
Source organism: Metallyticus violacea (assembly GCA_030762175.1). NCBI lineage: Eukaryota > Metazoa > Arthropoda > Insecta > Mantodea > Metallyticidae > Metallyticus > Metallyticus violacea. Next base: position 54,221,808 of record CM060842.1, read on the forward strand.
TTATATTTTATGTCTTCATGTTTCATTCACTTTATGGGAAATTATTTCTAAATAGAGCATACTTCAGCTATTTTTGTACTTGTTTCTTTCTGGGTCTTCATATAGAGTTTACAAAAAGAAATATACTGTAAGACATGCTGTTCTGTCTTATTGTTCTACATATTTCATTCATTTAGATAAACTTATTTATAACCCATCTGGCTCTCTACTGCTATTGCTGCTTTGTCAGTAAACTTTTTACTTTAGAAGATATATTGGTCTTATGAAAACCAAGTTTTTGTTCTGGTCACGATTCTGGTAGCTTGATTTTGCCACCAGTTTTAACACAGTACCATCTATTGTCTTTTTTGGGGGTGGTGTTACCTTTTCCTTATAGTGAAATCAAACTTAGGGAGTCCTTACTACTCAATCCTTGTAAAGTCATCCTTAAAGTTGGGCCAGGAAAATCTGGTCCTAGCAAGGGCAGGAGTCACACAATACCCTGTAGTAGAGCAATTTTTATATACAATTCCCAGCCTGTATGATGATATGATTTAATGTATTTTAACTATATTTATAAATATTGTTTAGTGATTTGTAGAAGAGAGAAAAAAAGTTGGTTTTGGAATGAGGGAAGAATGAAGTGTTCTAAATAATTGTCATAGTTTTAGCTCATATTTTTCATGTACATACAATCTCAATCATTCCATATTTGTTCGAACTTAGAATTCAAATTTCGAAGATTATTTTAAAGTTCAGTTTTCATTTTTCAATAGGAGTAAGCATGTCCTGAACTTAAAACTTTATTTGAAAATGCCGCTTGGATTTACTGACTAGTTCAGATTTCAGACCAGAGGAAAGCAAATGTGTAGGTTTTGTGATCATATCATGAATAAGATACAAGAGTTTGTGGCACTCAGTTTATAAACTGGTAGTTCTGATTGAAGTTATTTTCAAGGGAACATTAATTCCATTGATTGCTTAGATTCTTAATTCCTTATCATTCACTATTGCCGGTTCTATCTCAAATTGATTTCTACTAGAGGACAATTGCTTACAATACATGTACATTACCATTTTGAATTGCAAATATTTTTGACAAATCACTAGAGTATTTTGGAAGCTCATGTAAAGCATTAATCCGTATAGTTCCATCACTAAAAACTTAATATGACCTTTCATATTGTCATTAACCTTGAATGTTGTGAAAATTCCTGTAGAACATTCGAAAGATATTTGTGTTACTGCTGATTTGGAGCTATAAACATACTTACTTTTAGCACCAATCAGTTCTCAAATTTACTCATTATGAAAATTCCTATAGAGCATACAAAAGGTAAAACTACTTAAAAGTCATGTCAACACATTAAAACTCTCTCGATGTTCCACTTTTTAAAAACTTATTTAAAAGTGGAACACCAAGAGAATTTTAATGTGTTAACATTATTTTTAAGTATTTTTACTTTCAGTCTAAACCAAATTTTATGATAGTTTTATTGTGTGGATTCCTACATTCAGTTTTAATTGAATACAAAAGGTATTTGTGTTGCTGCTGATTTGCTGCTATGTGTGTACTTTTGTTATAAATACCATTTAAGAGCTTTGATTAAATAACTACAACATATTTTAATGTTGTACTCTCATATAATCCCAAATTTTAGCACCAATCAGTTCTCAAATTTACTCCCTTTTACCCTCACATGTGACTGCAGTCTCTTTGGCAATGTAATACTTCATGCTGACTTCAAAGACTGGTCACTATTAGATAATTTTTCTTGTATACCATACCCTAAAGTACTGATCACAATTTGTAGTCCAGGGGGTTCAGATTAGACTGCTAGAAGGCCAAGCTTGAGCACTAATAAATTCCTGAACATTCATCTCAAACCTAGTCTCTGTCAAATTTTACTATATGGGCAAGGAATTGAAGTTCATCACACCTCCACCAGAGCACAGCATAGCAGAATTCCCACAGCATAATGAAGTATCCAAAAGTCGATTTTTAGCTAACAATCCAAATGAAGGTTTGTGAAACCAGTTCTGCATTTATAAACCAGTAATGGAGCAATAAGAGTGCTTAGTTTGACTCAGTCATGCTATGATTTCAATTATATGATTGGCTTCACTACAAGTTCCATTTAATATCTCTAGTTACAGAATTGAATCTTGCTGGAAGCTCAGTCATTTTCAGGATCTTCATTGCAGGTAACAGCAGAGTGGCTTTATACTTTGATATAAATGGGGCTTGGTGACACTATTATAGCTTTCTTCCCAAACTGTTATTGAGGTAGAATGTTGACTTTTCTGAACCTTTGAGATTCTCTCAAAAGTTTCTCAAGAAGTTGAAACATTACGAGTTCTGTTAAAAAATTCCAGAACTTTGTCCACAAAATTTTTCTGCGCTTACCTTTCACCTATTGTGCATGGTCTCCTTCGAATTACTCTCCTCCACAATTGATACACCGCATCCAACACTGTTTTCCAATTCCAGAAGCAGTCTTGGTACACCTCTTTCTGTATTGAGCAAAGGGCCGTCTGCAAATGATCTTTTATCTCATCTATTGTTGCAAATCTTCGTCCTTTCAACGGTGTTTTCAACTTTGGGAATAAAAAAAGTCCATGGGAGCCAGGTCTGGAGAGTATGGAGGATGATGCAGCAACGTGATTTCGTTTTTTTTGTGCAATAGTCACGCACCAACAGGATGAATGTGCAGGTGCATTATCATGATGCAAGAGCCATGAATTGTCTTGCCATATTTCAGGCTTCTTTCTCACATTTTCTCACAGGCGTCGCAACACATCCTGATAGTACCATCGATTAACAGTTTGTCCCTGTGGCAAGAATTCATGATGAACTAATCCTTCAAAGTCAAAGAAAACTATCAGCATGGCTTTCACATTTGATCTAGCCTGATGAGCTCTTTTTGGTCTTGGAGAACCTTTCCCGACCCATTGTGAAGATTGAACCTTAGTCTCAATATCATAACCGTAGACCCACGTCTCATCACCAGCTATGATTCTTAAGGAACTTCTCATTCGCTCTTCACAGATTGCAAGGCGATGGTCTTTCTGGTCATGACTCGTGAGCCATGGGACGAACTTGGTGGCAACACAATGCTGTGTCAGGATTTCATGACATAATCCAACTGAAATGTTACATTCTTGTGCAATCTCTCAGAGTCTTCTATTGGCACTCACAATTTCATTGATATTCCTGACATGAGCGTCGTCGGTAGACATCGAAGGGCGTCCTGAACGAGGGTCAATAATTCAACTTCCATCCTGCTATTTTTAAACCGTGTGAACCATTTGTAACACTGAGTACGGCTTAAGCACTCATCACCATAGGCTTGCTGCATTATTTGGTGTGTCTCTGTAAAGGTTTTCTTGAGTTTCACACAAAATTTAATGCAGATGCGTTGCACCTCGTAACTCTGCCATCTCGAAATTCGCAAACTGTGCGACACAATGTTCTACTCAATACAGCACTGAACAATAACTAGCAGACACAATGATGAAATTTCTGGCAGATACACATTAAACACAAGTGTGTGGAGGGATGCCAACCGCATTTCGTTGCAACACTCCATTGGCACGAAATTACGAATGTTCCAAAATTTTTTTGAATAGACCTCGTAAATGAATCTTGGTGACATCATGGTAGCTTCCTCCCCAAATCATTATTGAGGTGGGATCATGGGTTCTCTGGACCTTTGGGATTCTGTCACAAGCTTCTGAAGAAGTTGAGACACGCACAGTGTTATTTTTACAGTTTTAGCTTTATTCAATATTGAATACTTACATGCCATTAAAAAGACAATTTTAAATGGCAATTATTAGCAAACACTGTAGCAGTCATGCTCAAAACTGGGATATGTTCATCTCAAGACTCATTACTGTCTGCTTCCATGCTGAATTCCATCAAACATAGACTATTTATTTAAAATGTACTTACGAAGCTATAGACAGTGGAGTGGTAGTCTGGATCTTAAATGGCCATCAATAATATCAATATTATTGAAGCATTGAATAGTGTGATATAAAAACATCCTATTGATCTATCATTTTCAGGATATGGAATATTTTGTTTGCTGATTTCCAGCTCTATGAAAGTCTATCCTAGCAACACAGTTTACATAATCTCCCCATTCCATTGGTTAAACCTCAAGCAATGTACTGTTCTGCAATATCTGAAATCACCAATGAGGGTGATAGTGTCTAGCAGCAAAAACTTATCTTATCATTAAAATGCCAAGTAAAGTGACTTTTAAGAATTATAAGAATTACAGTATTTATGGCAAAGCTAGGTGTATTTGGTTATGCAATGAAATTTGTTTTTAAATTATCTTGGATATCTAGCAGAACATAAGGATAAGAAATTCTAGATCATAAAGCTTATTTTGGTATTGATTAGCAAGTATCTTATGTTCATCTACATTATAATTGAAGTTTGTAATAAAAAGGAATATTTGAGTGGTTTGAGTAATACAAGTATATAATGGTTAATAACTGAAAATGAATAAGTTTTTTTTGTGTAAGTGTATTTCTAAAATTACATTAAGAGGATTTGTTCCTAACTATATTTCCTGTAATTGTAGATGGTTTAAATTTCTTACATTTCTTTGATCTTTAAGAATGTTTAGGATTTGATTGAATTAATTGATTATGGTAGTGTTAAAAATCATAGTTATAGATCACACAGAGATTTACAATTAAAATCGAAATTTTTGCAATTTAGGCAGTTCCTGATCCAGCAATGTCCCTTGCAAAAAGTCAGCAGTCGAATATTGACAGTACTGCCCCTGGTATAAACTTATCAGACAATGCCCAAGATCACAGGAAGCCAACTATTGGTGTTAGAAAACCTCAAGCAAAACGTCCAGGAGTAAGTATAATACAAAGTAAATGTAATTCATGTCTGATTTTTATGAACATTTTTGGTATAAGTAATTATTGTATTTCTTTTCAGCTTGGTGCTAAGAAAGGAGGCTTGGGTGCTCAGAAAGTGAAGACTAATTTTGCAGAAATAGAACGTGAAGCAGCATTAGCTGATCAACTAAAAATTCAAGCTGCAGAAGAGGCTAAACTTCTAGCAGAGAAAAGTGCTGAAGAAGAACAGAAACAGGTATTTGAATTGAATGCTGAAGAATGTGCCACTTTTTCTTGGCAGCATCATTTAAAATAAAACAAATATATGGAAGGGGAACTATAGACAGTTTTACAGCTATTCTTTATATTTGTGATATTTTTATTTTGGATGTTAGAATTTGTAGTGCAAAAGAAATGGTAACAAAATAATATACTGTGGTAGATTTTAGCACTATGCAAATTTTTTTTTTCTTTCTGATAATATGAAATCATGGAGTCAATGATAAATTTAAAGTGTTTGTGTGATGCTTGGAAAAAGTATGAGAGGCAAGGTGATAATTAGTTAGCCGAGTGGTTATACTACTTGCCTCCCAGACCTGGGTTCAACCCCAGAGACTGTAAGTGGGATTTGTGGTGAACAAAGCAGCATCTGAGCAAGTCTCCCTCAGGGTTTGTGCTTTCCCTTGCCATGCATTCCATGATTGCTCCATCTTTACTGTCACATAGCATGACTATCTGCCACTTTATTGGTGTGCAGATTCAAATGAACTATGCTACTGGCATTACAGCAAATGAAACCACTCCAATAAGTCAGGCATTGGATATCACCACTTGCATAATGAAAAATTGATATTATGTTTTCAAACTTTTACAACTAACTTCCACCAGAGCAATGCTTTTTCAAATACATTGCAAAAGGTTCTTTTCTCGAGGTCTGAAAAATAAGCATCCAAGCAGTTAGGAAGTTGGAGCCAAATCTGGTAAATAAGGTGATTGGGTAAGAAAGTACAGTTTAAATCATTGATCTTAGCCATTTTAGTAACTTTGTGTGATGTCATGCTTTATCCTGGTGGAAAATTATCTTATTTGCTAAACCTGTCCTTTTTATTCTTAATTAGCTAGTGAGTCGAACTTTCAGATTCCAATGTAGTGAACCTATCTAAAGAAAATTTCATAAAGAAAGAAATAAAGTTTTTAAATAAAGGGCTTAACACGTGTCAATTTCTCTAACAACATGGAGTAATATATAGTAGATCTGACTGATATAGTAGATCGCCAGACTGATCTGGCGATCAACGGGATAAATAACAACGATAAGAACATCATTAGAAAAAAAGGGGAGGAGATTCTGAATCACATTGCCAAAAGTAAAGTTAGGTTTTGAGCTCAAAAGTAAATCCTGGAATCGTTTAACAAAAAACTATAGTATAAAAAAATAAAGATAAATCAAACAAAATTGTAATCATGGGCAAAGCAGAATGCAAGTCAAAGATGGAAGAACTTCTCTATGGGAAAGAATACATGAAGATAAAAATGGATCCTTTGAAGAAATGCACAGTCTATAAACAAATTGGTCAACAAAAGCATAATAATACTACCCAAGGAGAAACCAAAATTAAAAGCACACAACACCACAATAGCAAGGATACACAGCCTACCGAAAATCCATAAACCTGGAAATCCCATGAGACCAATAATCAACTATAGAAACACACCTTCCTACCAACTAGCAAGTTGACTCCACCAGAGATTTTGAAAATTTCCTAGGTTTGATAGCTTAAGTGTAAATAATTCCAAAAACTGGTGGAGAAAATTAAAGAATTAGTTTTCCCAAAGAATGATCTTCTAGTGTCCTTTGATGTAAAGTCACTCTTTCCCAGCATACCAAAATGCAAACTCCGAACAACCCTTTGGAAATGGTTGCAGTCTCTGAAACTAAACAACGAGGAGATTGAGGAATACATCCAACTAACTGAAGTCTGAATCATTCAGAATTTCTTCAGGTTCAGTGGTGAATTTCACAAACAAAAAGTAGGTTTAGCTGTGGGGAATCCATTATCACCTTTCCTGGCTGATTTATTTATGAGTAGTTTAGAAATGCACATCACCAAATTGTTTCCACATGTTTTTAAAGTCTGGCACTGATATGTAGATGATATCTTTGTGGTGGTTAATAAGAATCACTGGAATGATGCTTTGAAATTGCTAATCCTACAAGATAGGGAAATTAAATTTACCTCTGAAATGGAACAGGACAACATGATTCCATTCCTTGACTTAAAATGCAATGGGTAATAATTTAAAATTTCAAATATACAAAAAGGGGATATACAGACTGAAAATTACCTAAAGGCAAGTGGCTGCAATCCCACAGCACACAAACATGCAGTTCTCGACAGCTTAGCACATATACTCATTAGCATACCCATGAATCAGATTGAATATGGCAAAGATTATTCTCACATAATACAAATGGCAAAAACCAATGGGTATGGCCAAGAAATTGTATACAAGAAAATCAAGAAATTCAAAAAAGAGAAGAGGTTAAAACAGGTTACAACATTTGGCATAAAGAAACTACCATTCACAAGAAATATACTTATCCTTCAGCCACAAAAAATTCCAAAAAATATTCTGAGATTTAAGGATTACTTTGTCTCCAGTGAACAAATTCAGCTTAAATAATCTGCTCAACTCAGGTGATAATAACAGAATACCTGTTGAGAAAAAGCCAGGAATATATCAAATCAACTGTTCGGAATACAACAAAGTATATATTGGCAAAACAAAAAGAAGCATTGGAATTAGGCTAAGGGAACACTAAAGAAACATCAGATACAATCAGATAGATAAATCAGCAGTTGCACATCACTTTTGGAGAGATAAACATGATAAAGAAATTGAAGTCAAATTATTGAAATTTACAGATAGGCCCTTGGAGCTGGAAGTAATGAGAATTCTTAAAGAGCTTCTTAATATTTTTGCTCAAGCTTCGAAAATAAAATATAATGTTCCAATATCTTTATAAGAAATCTGGTTCTCTCGTAGTAAGATACTTTGTATGGATTTCGTGTAGTTCTCATGGATATTTTATGAACTTTTGGATTAATTTGTCCTCTGTTGGGATGTCAAAGTTCATAACCTTATCTTCATATTTTTTTTATAAAAATTTTATGTTGGTTGGTTAATATTGTCTTTTTTGTTGAATATTCTGATGTAACTGTTCAGAAAGTAAGTGTAATATTTACCATTTATAGTTTGCTCTTTTGGATGATAATCGATCATCAGAAAATTGATATCATAACTTTTGCCAGCTGACTTCTGAGATTGCTTTGTTTGGAGCTGGGCAAAATCTTTCTCTACTGTTTCAATTTCTGTTTTGTCTCTGGAATGTAGTGTGTACTTCATTTTCATCTGTGGTGATGAATTGATGCAGAAAATTGGGTGGATTTTTTTTTTAAAACAATCCAGGCATTTTTGGGAAGCAGTTGCAGCACCTACCTTGCTGAAAGCTTTTTTTTTATTTATTAGTGTTAAACACCCATTTTTACTACTGAGGCACCACAGGTAGTTGAAAGCTTTTTCGCGCCTAATTCTTCAGTTATAATGTTGTGCACCCATTCCTTTGGGATGTTTTCCATATTGACCTATTTTGCACATTTGAGTTTTCTATCTGCCAGCATTGTGTTATTTCTTGGTGTTACAAAATTAGTGTTCATCTTGTGTGCCTGTCTAAATGAGTTTGAACTGTCGCCCAATATTTTACAGTTGCATAAGTTGGAGCACTTTCCACAGTACACTTTTCATCTCTTCAAAAATTTCTGCAATTTCAATAAAATAATTTAATAACAGTGCATTGTTCAATATTTTTCACTTTTAAATAAACAGGAAATGAGCTCCTTCTCAACAATAACTAACTAAAAATTAGTTATAAGATGACTTACATTTCCAGTATGCCAAGTAAATGATTTAAACTGAAAAAATATTCTGCATATCACTGCCACCTGTTTGAAGACCAATTATCATCTTGTCCATCTATTAGCTAAACATAGAATGAATATTTGCATATACAGGGTGTTAATGAACTACACCAAATAATTTCAGAGAATGTGGATGTGTCGTGGACAAGCAATTTGCGATAGAAAACCTATGGCCTATCTGCTCTAATTTTGAAGCCATGGCTATAAGTTTCTAAAACTCTAGTATGACACTGGCTAATAAAGATGCCTCTCAAAAGTATATCATGCAATAATGAAGGGAGATTTCAGAACGTATCACTCTGACACAATTAGCTTTCGAGTAAGAAGTGCTAATTTGATTTTGAGTTTGAGTCTCATTCATCACATTTTTTGTTTTGTTTTCTGACTAGCGCCTAATAATACAGCTTTTAGCCTACTTTTTAAATTGTTTCAATTTAAACATTTAAATCTCAACATATTCATTAATATAATTATAGCCCTTGTAGTTATTTTACTTATCAACCACAATTGTGTCTTGAGTGTCCATACGGTATAAGCATCATGTTAGCAGTAACCTCATTAATCATTGTATGTTGGTATTGCATTAATTGTTGAGAAAGAGAATAAAACTTGAAAGAATTAAGTAACTTTCATCCATAATTCTTTAGTATGCATATCACATTACTTCATATTAAATATAAAAAAAATTAACAACATGACAAGTATTGAACCCTCAGCCTTTGGAACATAAGTTTTGCATTATGCATTACGCCACACAAGCAGTTAAAGAGCTCCTTTTACATTACGCTACATAAAGCAAGAAGGAAGTTAATAGGTGTTATGTGTACACTGTCAAATGATTAGTTTAAGATTTGAGGAATTTTTATGGCACTAAATCTTGAAGAATGTGATAAGAAGCAGAAAATCAATATTTCTGTGTTTGCAAGGCAGTTTTAAAGACATTCTAAACCAAATTCCCCCCCCCCCCACCCCGGCTTGGCTTAAACACCAACCTATCATGCCAAAAAGTTTAACACTATAAAACTGTATTATATTTAGTTGCGGACCATACATTGCCTATCCCAAGTTGCTTATATACAACATCTTTATAATCTTTGAAATTATTTCGGTGTATTTCATTAACACCCTGTATACGAGGGTAGGTCCATAAGTTTCCAGCCAAACTATTTTCTAGGTATGATAAAGACAGTCACTTTTCAATATAGTTATCCTTTATTGCAATACACTTCTCACGTCTTTGAATTAATGCAAAATGGGCATAAACAGCATCTATCATTTCTTCATCACAATCAAATTTTCTTCTTCAATGGTCCTTCTTGAGTTTTGAGAAGAGGAAATAGTCACTGGGAGCTAGATCTGGGTTGTATGGTGGATGATCGACCTCCTTGAAACCACATTTCTCACAGCTTTGCAACAAGAGCTGTGTGCACAGGCACTTTGTCATGAAGAAGGTACACACTACCACTCAGCTTTCCTTGCCTTTTCTCTTTGATGGAAGCACATAGTCTGTGCAGTAGGCCAGTATAGTACTCTGCATTTACTGTAGTGTTCCTGTCCTTGAAGTCAATGAAGAGTATTCCTTCACAGTCCCAAACGATTGTGGCCATGATCTTGGTTGACTGAGTGACCTTGACATTTAGAGGCGGTGCTTCACCAGGCTAATGCTACTCCATGGTTCTCTTTTGGATAAGGGATCATAGTAGAGGACCATAGTTTCATCTCCTGTAACAATTTTTTGCAGAACTTCTCTCTCGTTACCATTGGCAGAGCTCGAAAAATGTATTAAAGATGACTCATTGCTGCTTTTGGACAGAGGAAAGAAGTCTAGGCACCCATCTTGCAATAAACTTATTCATTAAACCTTAAACCTTAGCATGGCTGAAGATGGGAACAAATGTTCTCGAAACCGGTTCCATACATTTATAAAAAGTAAGTGAAGCTTTAAGAGTGTGTAGTTCAACTAATCATACAATGATATCCATTAAACTTATTCATGTTTAAATGTTCATGAATAATTCAAAGGATTGTTGTTTTAGATAGGCCCAATCTTGCTGCTATTTCTGTAATTTTGAGCTGCTGGTCTTCCATAATTTCACTTTCCACAAGAGCAGTGTTTTCAGGAGTGAGCACCTCCAAGGCTGACCTGCACGCTGGTCATGTTCAATGCTTTCTTAACCCATCTGAAAAAGTTTGGCCCATTCTTTTATGATAGAATATGAGAGGGATGCTTCCCCATATAAACCGTCCAATCGCTGTATAATTTCATTTGGAGTAAGTCCTCCTTTTGTAAAAAACTTAATAAAAGCTCAATACTCCATTTTGAACATGTAACAATCTTCTACACACAGCCTTCTTTATGCAACTATATCTGAACAACTGGAGCAGAAGTTACAGCTGCAATTAATTGCTTAATGGATAAGGTATAACACCAGATAAGGGTTTTGTGAAGGCTAACCTTTATCGGCGAGGGAATGATTTAACAGAGAAAAGTCTTCTTTATGTAACTATATCTGAACAACTGAACACACTGTAGTGGAAATTACAGCTGCAATTATTTACTTAACGGATAAGGTATGACACCTGATAAGGATTTTGTGAAGGTGGTAATCCCAATTGATCAGGCCGGAAACTTATGAACCTACTATTTTAAATAAGCATTTAATGAGCCATGAGATTTGCCATGGGTTTTCAAGATTAGTGGAAACGAATGATAGTGCAAACAAACCTGAATTTTATTGATATCTAAAGATACCTGCTATTCTGCTTTTCAGAGCAACAGAACAAACTGGGCAAAAAGGTCACCTGGGTGACTTTTTGCTGCTGGGAATGAAATTCCTGTGCACCAGTTGATAGACACTTGGTGCCTGGTTTATGGTGGTGATGGATATCAAGTCATTTTTACCTATGAGAATCACACTGAAAGTAATAAGGAATTTTTTATCATAAATCAATATCTTTCAATATTGAAAAATTAAGTATTTGCCTTAACTGTAGACTTTTAATTTACTTTTTCACGTTATCTCCATTTCTTTCAGCATATTTTTTCCAATGTTCTGGAAGTTGCAATGGACTTTTCCAGTGTTGACACACTGTGGATTGCCTTCTGTCTCAGTATTATGCACCCCCCCCCCACACACACACACACACACTACACCCTCTGTCTACTCTTATTTAGCCTGAAACATACTGTGAATGGAATGCAGTTGGGGGTTGTAATTCTGTAGAATGGTTTTTCCTACAAGACCTTTATGTACGTGCTATAACAAATACTTCTCTAGTATCTCCAGTAGATACTGATGTTGATTCCTGAATATATTAGAATTGGAATTGCTTCTATAGCATCTGAATATAGTGAGCAGCATCCAGAGGTTGTTGCATGTTCCAGAAATCCAATTGAAATGTACCCCTCTGTATTCCAGAAATGGTATACATAGTATTAATTTTATTTTTTTTTGAAAAGTTAGATGAATTGAAGATTTGAGAAATGAAGACTAATATCAATAAATTTTTGATTCTGGTATATCCTAATTATTTTCTTAGGAGGAATACTTATTCTGGTATTCATAATCTTTTCAGACTGTAAGGTTAATCTTGTATGCTGATATATATATAATTTGTATGCTCACATTCCCATCTTTGAAATGCATTTGATACTGCTAGTACCCAAGCAAAATGGATGTACACACATTGAATGGTGAATATCAATAGTAGGAATCCTGTTTTTAATGAGAAATTCAGTGACACCATACTGAGAAATAAAATATCATTGGTAATTTGTATCATATACTTGTGATCAGATAATACAAGATATCAAGATCATGAATCTTTTACAGATATGTCAAGATTTGATGCTCCCATAAAATAACTCATTCTTTTGCTTTAGTAGATTTTCCTGTAATGCTCGTCACTGTTGATAAGAACATCATTTAATGTTTTATCAGTAATATGGGGCTAAAATGTTTTGACTACTCGAATGAAATTGACAAATTCTTGTAAACTAATTAAAAATTGTTCTGACTTACAGATTGCTTCTATGCGCTTGGCATATCAAGATCTTAGTTTACAACAAAAGAAAGAAGAGGAAAAACTAAAGCAAGTTGATCCAAAGAAAGCTCAGCAAATAGAAAGGCTGGGAATGGGATTTGCATCACGAACGTAAGAAATAATCTATAAATATTTTTATCTTGTAGCATTAGTGTAAAGCCAAATGCAATATTCTGTATAACAGTTAATGAAATTACATCTATTCTACTCTTCAGTCAATGTGTTGGACTGCTGGAGGTGTTAATGTGTTACGTGAAAATGTAATTGAAGGTGTCAGTTTGGTACAGCAAAGCACGTGCCTTTCACTAGTTGCTGGTTAGAAAGCTCTAATGTGCAGAACATCAGCTGGTTTTGCAATAAATTATTAACTATAATGATGCACTATTGACCCAGACTAATTAAATGAATGATTGTAAGTTCAAACCCCAATTTCAATTAATTTTTAACATCCGTTGATGAAATCAGTTATCACCTGCTACTCCTTCCAAAAATCTATGCCTTCTTGTAATGGATCTTCATTTTTAACCCCTCTAAGAGTTTGGGAATTTCATTTATATATCTGTGAGTACTTAAATTTTTCTGTTGTAAATACTTCCAGTCTGAAATTTAGGAACGATACATAATTCTAATGTCAGGAAACATTTAACTTAAAACTATATCAGAACTTCATAGGCCAATTCTGTGAACATCAATAAATCATACATAAAAATTTTATGGAGTGGACTACTTTAACTTAATCATTTTGCTTTGTTCATGTCATTTATATATCTGTGAGTACTTAAATTTTTCTGTTGTAAATACTTCCAGTCTGAAATTTAGGAACGATACATAATTCTAATGTCAGGAAACATTTAACTTAAAACTATATCAGAACTTCATAGGCCAATTCTGTGAACATCAATAAATCATACATAAAAATTTTATGGAGTGGACTACTTTAACTTAATCATTTTGCTTTGTTCATGTCATATTAATGAACCAAGAGAGTTTTAAATTTCCAAAACTTATGAGCTGCATATTTAATTGCCTTTTTCCTGAACAAGTTCTATAAACAGATAAATATGATAGATGTATAATAACTGAGATAGTGGAGTTTCCCAGCTAAAAGTTAATGCCCTCTGAAGTTTCTTAGAGTACTCTGCTTTTATCTTAAGATTTATATCTTTTACACAGCTTGAATTTATGTATTCTGCATGTCATAAAATGGCAATAATAAAGCATAAATGACAGAAGGTGCCAAAACTACTTGGAAAACAAAGATACAATTTAAATAATTTATTATGAAATTGTTTTGCTCTCTTTGAATGAATCTGTGAATGAATAGCTAGAATCTGCTGGAATGCCCTTCAAGAATTAATGTTACCACAGAGATAACTGTCTTCTCGTATAAATTGTGATTAATAATTTGATTTGCTTAAACAAATTTGAATGCTACTCACTTTTCATTTGGGGGATTCCTTAGGACACTGAGTACTACACCCATATTTTGTACATTTCCTTAGAAACTAGGCAATTTTGGTGAATGTGAGCAAATTCTTTCTCCAGGGCCAATTTTAACATGTATTTCACCATGTGAAAGGTAAAATCTACGTTATATTCTATGTTTTGCATTTAAATATCTTTAATGCTGTGATGGTGTTGCACTGCTTTTTATTATGCTGTAAAGTGAAAAAGGAAAAACATCTCAAACATATTTGATTTTTAAGACATAACAATCAGTTTAGCATCAAAAATATTCATAGCATTACAAGTTGCCTCTTAAGGAATAAACCTCTCACAGTAAGGAAAACCTTTGGGAGGTCTCGATATAAATAGAATCTGATGATAAGAGATTTGTGTTCCATGAAGCAGAGCTTAATTGGTTAGAGCATGGCTTGGTAGGCCGAAAATTTAAACTCTTCCTTCCCATCAATATAGCTTTCTTTTTTGTCCCCAGAAGAACTGTTAACAGTGCATTTGTTCCACAGAAAATAAAAATAGCTCCCCTCAAAGACAGAAAATGGGTATATACTTCAAAAATTGTAACTTGTCTGGGTGCCAGGAAAATCATGCCTTTTGTATTCCAAAAGTCAATAGTCATCACTTAACCCACAGAGGGCACAACTTTTATGGGGCATATGCTGCCACACTTATGTACTGCGAATTGACAGTGATGACATCACATGTAATTGATGATGCAATTCCAGAAACTGTCACCTTCATTCTCATATGAGTTCAGCAGATCTTAATACACTTTCTGTTTCTGTTTAAACAACATTTGATGTTCAACATTGCCAAATTTTTCTTTAATGCATTGATGCCTACATCCAGCATCTTACAAGGCTACCTAAAGCTGATTTAGTAACATTTAAGAGAAATTGAGTCGAAATAGTAACATACACACCACTAAAATTGAATTAAATGGAAGACTAGTTTCGGGAGCCATCGCTCCTATCATCAGTTCCTGGTCGACTGCCGGCCTCGTTGTTTGTGATAGATCGATTCGTCTCTGGTGGAGGTTTGATGAACTTTTGTATTAGTACATCACTTGGCGGGATTTCGAAATTAAAAACTTTCTCCTTATTCTTCCAAATATAGATATTTTCCCAGACTGTAAGTTCAGTTTTTCCTTTAATATATTTAAGTAATTTTGGGTTTTTATTAATGTTATGTTGTTCCAAAAGTGCCAGGCTACCGCCGATTCAATTCCAAATTGAATCGCCGATTGGAAAGAACAACATAACATTAATAAAAACCCAAAATTACTTAAATATATTAAAGGAAAAACTGAACTTACAGTCTGGGAAAATATCTATATTTGGAAGAATAAGGAGAAAGTTTTTAATTTCGAAATCCCGCCAAGTGATGTACTAATACAAAAGTTCATCAAACCTCCACCAGAGACGAATCGATCTATCACAAACAACGAGGCCGGCAGTCGACCAGGAACTGATGATAGGAGCGATGGCTCCCGAAACTAGTCTTCCATTTAATTCAATTTTAGTGGTGTGTATGTTACTATTTCGACTCAATTTCTCTTAAATGTTAATAATTTACACCACTGTTACAAAAGTTCACTATATTTTATACTGATTTAGTAACTTTTAATTCTGCTGTGCAATATGGCTTGTCTCTCACATTCATGTTAGATGCTATTTATTGTATGACATCTAAATATACAAGGTATAGGTGGAAAAGTTCAATACCATTAACATCTGCCTCTGATGTTATGAGTTAACATAATAAAATAAATCTTATTTCAAAAAGTCACTCATTATATTTGAATGTGTGTGATCATCATGAAATAGTGAGATTGAAACAAGAATTGCAAAATATGTTGGAAACATTTCTAAGTAAATGCCAGAAGTCAGAGTATCGCTATGTTTCATGGAATGAACTGAAACTATTAACACTATGAATGGTAATTACTAAATGAAAAAATAAGCACCATTTGTAAGTGATTTTACGACTACACTGCTAGTGAAACTATTAAGATATATGTCTAATTAAAATTAAGGAAATAATAATAATAATAGTCTAAATTGCATTTATAAAATCTTTCATTCAGTGGAATTACTTAGTATACTGTTCAGTACAGACATTCAGGTAAGCATGTGACTTTTAACTTTTTTTTTTCAGGGGAGTGAGCCATTCAGCTCTCAGTGATATGAAAACTATTGAGCAGGAAAGTCCTAACAAACTTGGAGGTTCCAATAAATCTCTCTTTGATCGAGATTCAGACAGAGATGGCTTTTTTGATGACTTCCGCTTCTCTCCACCTTCTCCAGGATTTGGAATGTGAGTTCAAGATTTTTAGTATTCAATTTGGAATTGAATCCCGTGAAAAACACATCAATAATCTCTTCTGAGTCGAAATATTTAGAACATTCTTTTTGGTTTTACATGAGATTTACTCAGGACATGTTTCTTGAAAACAGGTATTAAACACTATAAACATTTCTATTTGCTACTAGTCTAGGTAATTCTGCAAGGATAAAAGAGGTTGGGAATACATTGATAAAATATATAAAGAATATAGGTAATACAGTAAAACTTGTTCAAAGTGGAATGTGTATAAGACTGAAAGCTGACTAAAGTGGATGGCATCTTTGGTTGATTACACTTTTTTGTGTAAAATGAAATATTTTAATGTGGAAATAGAAACAATATTTTAAGATTTTTGGTAAACTTGGTGCATAATATGGAAATATACTCATAAAATAAAGTTCAAAATGTTAAAAACCTTATTTCTTTCTGCATGCAAATGGATAAGGAAGCTACTGTGACTGGGCAACAGAATGTACACCCTTATCATTATTGTTAGAGTGCAGAAGAGGGTGTTTTTTGTTCATTCTTCAAGGGAGCGTACTGCAAGTTAACAAGTTCTAATTTTGGCAGGGTATTTCATAGATTTGTAGAACAGTATGGCAACTCAATTTGACTTAAAACAAAGCATCTACCTGATTTCTCTGTGCATCCTGTCAGTTGACTTGTAACGTTTGAAGCAAGAACATCATGGCTAAAAAGTATGTGTCATTAACACTTAATGAAAAAATAAAAGTAATTAAAGCAGGTGAGAAAGATAAACTTTCTGGTTCAGATTGGGTAATGTACAAATAAACAAAATGCTAAAAATAAAGATAAAATTAGAGGTGATTGGCTGAAAGGAAATGGACAAATCAAGTAAAAAGCTAAAAAAAACTGGCAATTAAAAAATAAATGAGATACTGTGGGAATGGTTTCTGAGTGCGCTAGCAAAGAACTTGCCAATGTCTGGACCAATGCAACAGAGTGAGGCTCTTTCTGTTGCTAAAGCATTGGGGAATAAAGAGTTTAGGGCATCTTCAGGATGGCTGGATAGCATCAAAATAAGACATAGCATTGCGTGGAATAAAAAATGTGGGAAAGCTAAGGATGTGCAAAAAAATGTAATGAAGCAAGGAAACAGTGCCTACAGGCTAATTGCAGACTATCATCCTAAAAACATATTTAATGCAAATGGAACAGAGTTGCTTTATTGTGCATTATCCTCCAAATCCTTAGCAGTTCAGGCAAAAAGTGCATCAGGGAGAAAATGTTAAAAGAAAGACTGACCATGTTGTGTGGAAACATGCTTAGGGGAATGGAAAAGCAGCAAAACCCCGATTCTTTAAGAATATTAATGTCAGTAAGCTTCCAGTAACATGGCATAGCAATCAGAAAGCCTGGATGGTTAGTTCCATAATGCAACATGCCTAAGTGCTTGGAATGCAAAAATGAAAAAGCAAAATTGTCAAGCAATTTATTTTTTTAGTTAATGTCACTTGCCATCCTATAATCACATTATCAAATGTTAAATTTGCATGGTTCCCACCCTGCTTAGCAAGCATTACATAACCAATGGATCAAGGGGTCATCTTCATATTCAAATCCCATTACAGGTGGTTGCCGATGCAGTCTTTGATTACAAATTTTACTGAAGCTGACAGGACTTAACAGTCTTGCTGGATTATTCTTGGTCTGGGCGAGTAAATTTGATCAATCTGGCAGTAAAGAAGATTAAACCTGAAACTCTGTGGAGCTGAAGAAGTAGTAGTTGATGCATTAATTGAAACAAATGAAACCAGCAGCCATTGCCACTTTAAATTAAATGCAGAAAACTTCATGCACTCCAAAGGAATACATTCAGAGTGGTGACCTCTCCACTCCACTACATCACTTTTGCAATGGGCTTCCTAACAATCCAGAATGCGTGAAAGGATGAGGAAGATACTCAAGAAGAGGAAGAAGATGAAGAAAGTGTAAACATTCTTCAAAAAATAAAATCCCTTGAAGAGCCTCTAAAATGTATTGGCAATATCGTGCAATTTGCAGTAAATTCAAACTATCCCCAGCTGCTGGAATTATTGCACAGTGAAAAGGACTATATTGAACAAACCATTGCTAAATGAAAATACAAAAAAGTTTCTCTTCTTGATATGCGGAAAAAAGTATGATTTCATGCATCATGTAAGGCAGCTAAGGACAGTGTACTACACACATGTAAGTAAGGTGTATAATAAAGTATGTACATGTCTATATAATCATGAACCATGGTATTATATTTATAAGTTAATTATAGTATAGTTTTGTTTTTTTTTAATGTAGAAAGTGGCCAATTTAGAATTTTATTCAGTTCTATGGGATTCTACTTTGAATAAGTTTTACTGTACTAGATTTTCTTATCTGAGTTGTTCATCTCACACAAGTCTCCTCATTGCCATGAGGGAAGAAGATGCAAGATGGCTGCTCGCAAAAAATTCTGCTGGCTTAGCTTACCTAGTCATAATAAACAAGCAGTGATGATTTCTTCTTGCAGCAGCAGTAATAGCTAATTTGACGACTGCTGGTCTACCAGATACTTAATTTCTTTTGTTGAAACAGAGAGGAGGGCATATATGATTATACTTTACCAGAGGGCAGCCAACAGTATATCCACTTTTAATTCTAAATAACTCATCTATCACAAGGTAACAGATTGCAAAAAATATTACTGCAGTAATGGCTGAGCATAGAAACACAACTGTCAGTCAATGACAATCTGCAACCTTATATGGGATTCATTTTCTAAATGTGACACCTTTCCATTTCATATAGATATATGCAATTTGCTGCTTTATCACCAGTGTTAAATGTTTGTGCAAATTCTTGATGTGAATTTTTGCTTTGATCTTGATTGCAACCTTCATTCTGTAACAAAGATTCTAGGACATCACACTCATGGGGAGTGTGTTCAAACTATTAATCCCTATCATAGACCTCATGAAACCCTTTTCAATTTTAATGTAGTGATTCTTCATGAAAAACAAGAAGTGTCTTTCATACTACCTGAGTCTGCAAATAAATAAGTATAAATTAACTCTTAGTCACAAGCACTTTCTTGTTCATTTACTACCACAAATTATGTAAGTTGTGTGTTGCTTATTGAGAAATAACAGAACATCCATAATTTTTATTTCATGACATAAGTTTAGGATGGTCTTACCCAATTTAGGCATGGCTGACTAAAATTATACTGTACAAATATCAAATAAACTTTCTAGGTCTTCTAATAGCGCTTTTATTTGTAAACTTCTGATGTAGGAATAAAGTAATGAAATAATGAATTTTCTTGGAGAATTAATATAAGAAAATTCATAATTCACTGACAAGAGCACAAGAAACAGTTAACAGAAGAACTGGCAGGATAATTAATTATCAGGACACAAACTTTGAAACAGATTTTATTGGAAAATTAGTAGTGAAATTGGTTTTGTGAGCTATTGAACTATACTATCACTGTAATAAAAGGTGTTACATTCTATATTGAGTTTATCAACTCACTTCACAATATGAACTGAGAGCATGGTTGGCCTAGCAGTTAGTGTAGAGTACCTTAATTGGAATTTTATGTAATATAGCATAAGAATATTACATATCTGAATGATTTGATGACACCATGGCTGAATGAGCTGAAATTCCCTATGGAGTATGTTAGTATATACACAGTTAGTATATACACAGTATAATTTAATAGAAGCAAGACTTGAGATAATTGAGGTCATTGCTGTATTACACATTTTATTAATTTTTAATAAATATAGAGTCCTTGAAATTATGGATTAAAGTACATTAAATATCATAGTTTGCACACACAGATTTGGAATTTAGAACGAATGGTATCTGCAAAACTGTTTATTTACAAAGAATATTTTTATGTAGGCCCCCCTCTTTCTGTTGGAGCTCTGCAGGTATTTTTCAGTATCTTAAACTTAAATTACAATGACACTGTATTGCTTTACACTGCTATAATTACTATACCCATTATTTTATTTCAGGTACAAAAGTAATTCTAATGAAAATAAAACTCTTGAAGCCATGTTTCTTGATGGTAATACAAGTAGAGATCGATATAGTTCAAGCAAGCCATGGGGCTCATTTGAGCCAGAAAGCAAGCAGCCTTCCTCAAATAGCTATACCTCTGAGGACAGATCTTCTCCAAGAAGGGAGCCTTTACCAATTGCTCCAATAAGCAATGAAGCTCAGAAAAAGTTTGGTAGTGCCAAAGCCATTTCATCAGACCAGTACTTTGGAGATACTATGGACAGTACGGTGAGTACTGATATTTTGAAAACATAAATATAGCACTTTAGCATATGTGCAATTTATATTTTTAAGTATACACTATATATAGATAAGTGTTATGTCATGATAGTTTCAGCTCTGCATAATGATTGTGAAAATTAGGTACTATTAACATTATTGATTAACATTTTGAAAAATTGGTATAAAGAAGATTTATTTAGTACTGCAGGAAAAGTTAATATAATGGAAGAAGCAAATATATTGAACATAGCGGGAAGGAATGTGTTTGTGACTGATGGGAGATAAACTTGTTATTCACATTTCCACGCAGAGATGGCATCTAATGAAGAAAAAATCTAAAATATGAGAATGTAAAAAGAGTTCTGTGCATTTATAAGGAAAATTACTGTTTGTATATGCATTGTATACACCGCATTTTTTTCTCCAAAATATGAACTTATAAATTATAAAATTATGAGGGTTTTTTTTTAACCCCTAATGGGACATGAAATCAAAACCAGAGTGATTAGCAAAATATTATAAGTTAATTGCATCTATAAGTTACTTTTCAACTTCAACATGAAGATTGAGAAGCTTGTCATACTAGCTTTCCAATACCCTATGCCTCAAAACATTGCTGTCATGAAGTAAGACAATACCTAAAAGACAACATGCCTCTCCATTTGTTTTTATGGCTCTTCATAGTCTTTGCAATGTCCCACTGTGTGCATCAGCACTGATTGTGGTCCCAAGCTCCATAAAGTCAATTAGTAGCACACCTTGCTGGTCCCAAAATACTGTAGCCATCAACTTTTTGTTGTTGAATGTATGTTTAAACTTTGTGTGGGGAATTGGTGTGCATCCACTGTTACTGTTGTTTGGTTTTTTATTGTGGAAACGAATGTACAATTCATCACCTGTCACAGTTCTTTTCAAAAACATTCTATATTGTCCTTGTAATATAGTAAAAAATGTTAAGACTGATGCCATTTACAGCTTCTTGTAGTAGTTACTCATCATCTTGGATATCCATTGTGCACAAGTTTTATTACCCAAAATGATATGTAACTATGCTGTACAGGATTGACCATAAAATTTCTTGAAAATGTTCGAACAGTTCAGAAATCGTGAACTGACACTTCTCACGAACCATGTGCAGTTCTGCAGTGAGTGAATCGTATGCCATAGACCTGTGACCTTCATAACAAACAATCATGTGGTCATCTCTAAATTTCCTTCACCACCCACTATGTTTCCACTTATATCATTTTGACAGTACACATGTGCTGAATTTTCACTGCATTATGCCCCTATGCCTATAGAAATTGAATAACAATTGTGGGGAAGTCATGGTAGTAGTCAAGCTTCAACTGATTGAGTTCCTCTTGGCAGTGGTGGTGATAATGGCAGGAGGGCAATTATGCTGCGTGATGCATTGTTTCCTATGGCTTCATGAGCCAAATGGTGGTGTCATCAGAAGTTGAATAAAATAGCCCTTGTAATTTTAATGCACAATATTTTCAGAATTAATTAAAAAAACTAAAATGTCTATATTTTAGATCATAAATTATGTTACCCTTGGAAACAAAAAAATTAAGCAACATTATGAAGTATACTGCTTATCCATAATGGTTGCTGTGACACTGAAAACATATGCTTCTGTGGATTCTTCACTATTAGTAAAGTAGGGTCTAACAAGAGTTTGTTTAATAAGGGCCCCATATCATTTCTTTCTCTCACTCTTCCAGAAATAAATAAAAATCAGCTGATATGCAATAACTGTTTGAAACTGTGGAACTCTGGATTAGAATGGGTTAAAGTATATTAGAAGATTCTTATCAAATTCCTATTAGCTGTTACAAAGTTGTGGAAATAATGATTATTTATTTATTAGTTATTTTTAACATTTTTAGCATTTCTTTCTTTGCATTTGTTTGCACATGAACTAGCTAATTGAAATAAGTACTAAAAACATAAATCAAGGAAATGATAAATTAGAGCTGAAATTTTATGTTGGTAGGAATGCAGAATTTTGGGACTGTGATTGGTACATGAGTTTAACACTGGCTTGATTTTTGCAGTGGGAGAGGAAAGCGAATTTGATGCGATTTGAAGGCTCATCAAGTATCTCGTCAGCAGACTATTTTGATACTGGTAATAGCCAAAGTAGTGGAGGAAGCCATATAACTACTCCAGATTTAGAAGATGTAAAGGAAAGTGTTAGACAAGGTGTAACGAAAGTAGCAGGCAAACTCAGTTCAATAGCCAATGGTGTAATGTCCACTATTCAGGTAGGTGAAATAATAATTTTTAGGAGGATGGTGAAAATTAGTAATGACAGATCTAAGTTTCTTCAAATACAGAACTTTTGTTTTATATCCAATTTTATGATTGCATTGATTAAAGAAACATCTTCGTAAATAACAGCTCTTTTGGTTAGATTTTATATATAGGAGAGGTATTTAAAAAAGGAATCAAGTTAAGAAAAGAATTGAGATATTCATTCAGGGTGAACTAATAGAAGTAGTGAAGGAATTTCATTATTTGGGGGTTAGATTTGGAAGTAAAGGAAGATGGGAGATACAGGCTGAATTAGCAATGAAAGTTTTAGAATAAGCTTCTATAATAAGGCCCGTACATTATCCATGAAATGGTTGGAGAGATTGTGTGAGCAGGTTTGAAACCAAGATGTTGTACCCAGTAGAAATTTAGGAGTGACTAAGGGATGGATGAAGGTAGATGTGGTACACATGGACTGCCATGGGTGGCTGAGGTCGTTAAGGCACAGACTCGTGAGTGGCAGGTCCGGGGTTCAAATTCTGCCAGAACCATCCTCCCTGACAGGTTTTTTTCCAGGTTTTCCTCAGTCCTCATAACTGGCAAATGCTGGGGAGGTACCCTAAACCCTGGAACATTTCCTTCCCTTAACAACAACACACACACACAAAATTCTTTCCCAATATATCATTTCATTTCGTGTATCACTATTGTTCACTGCCTGTGGTGCCTCAGTAGTAAAAACAGGCGTTAAACACCATTCATAACATATAACTTTTCCCAAGGAACTGCAATGTACATGATTATCTCAAGTGTTCTCTGGTAGATTTGTCACGTGCAAGACACCAGCAGTAACTTGCCATCATATGTATGTCCCAACGTCCCTGATAACGTGGTTCAACATCTTTCAAGTCCTGGTGAAACCGTTCACCTTGCTCTTTACTGACAGATCCTAAATTCTGCATGAAGTAGTCAAGATGTGACTTGAGGAAATGAAGCTTCAAACTCATACTACAGCCAAGCAGTCTGAAATTTTCCAACATATTTCTGACAAGTTTCTTTGTATTAAAGATCCTTCACATTGTCCAGAAATTTCTTAACTACCTCTCTGAATACATTCCATGCATCTTTTTCAATTTCATTCATAGAGGTGGAAAATTAACATCTTTCATCAATTTCTTTATCTGTGGTCCATTAAATACTCCCTCTTTGATTTTAGCCTGTGACGATGATGGAAACTTTGTGCATAAGTACTTGAAGCAAGGGCAACTTTTGTCAAGTGCTTTCGTGAATTGTTTCATCATGCCAAGTGTTCTGGAATGGAAAGAGTAGAATTTTTGGATGATCAACAAGAGGCACATTAGTAACATTTTTTGATCCAGGTTCCAGTTACTGGCTCTCAGGCCATTGGTCATTTCTGAATATTTGTTCGTCGCCCTGCTGTCCCATTTGCAAAGAAAACAAGGGAATTTTTTGTATCCTCCCTCCTGTCCTAGTAACAGACCAATGGCCTTAGGGTCACCTCATATTTGCCACTCATGGTCGCGATACTTAATTTTCCCAAGAACATGCTTCAGAGTTTCTTAAGACTCTCTTAGGTTTGCTGAATGTGCAAGTGCTATTGAAACTAACTTGTTGCCATTATGAAGAAATACTGCCTTAAGACTTCGTTTGGAAGAATCAATAAAAAGACGCTAGTTACTTAGCTCATATGCTTCCCTGCCCAACAGTTGAATAAGATTACACACATCCACACAAAACACAAGTTGATCTTCTGTGTAGTGCTTGTGGAATTGTATTTTGCGATTCCTATTCCATGAAAATGCAATGGTAGGTGATAACAAATTCTTCTCCTGTAGTCTTGAGCCCAGTAATTCACTTTTTTGTTTTGTGAGGCCGAAATCCCTCACTAAATCTTAATTCAAATTGATTAAACTGTTTTGGTGAATTGTCGATTTCTTCTTGATCAGAAACCAACTCATTGTCGGAAATGATGGAGTTGCTTTCAAATTTGCTAAAATTTGAGCCTGCTGGTGGTGTAGGTGTGGCTAGTTCAGGTCATCCATGTAGCTGAGTTCAGATTTTTATATTTAATTTCTGCATAATTTTTTTTTGTTGTAGCCAGCAACTTTGCATATGCAAAAGTAACAATCATCATGGTGATTCTGCCGCTCCATATCATTGGTTTGGCTAACGCCATTTCCTTCCATTTTCCTTCATACCAATAATGTAATCCCTGAACACAGCTGTTACATGCAGTATGAGGTGCGAACGATTTGTCCTGATCATCAACTTTCTCTTTATAATATGAGTAATATAGTTTTATGTTTGTGAGTCTATTTTACATATCTTCCTGTCAAACATGTTAATGCCCACAAATGCAACAAAACTTCTGAAGACTTTGTAGACACTGTCTCCTGTGTAATCCTGATGTAGAAGTCATACTGGAACTTTTATTTTAGAACTACACATATAGAAAACGAATGTGGGTATTAACATAAGTTTTCAGCTCAACTGAAGTTGAGATCTATGATAGCTGTAAGTATAAGCATAAATATCTCACAAGAAGACAGACCTGACCCATAGAACAAAACCGATAAGTGCTGGGAATATAAACATAAACATCAGGGTAATAAGGAAGGATGGAAGTGATCCAATTAGGAAGAAAAATCAACTGCAGATTTAGAATAACATAATGAAACCTAGCAGTAAGCTGTATAAGCTGAATGAATTTAGCACCATAGACATATATGCATATATAAAAACTAGTTGTGATAGCCAAAAAGGGACTTCATTTTTGAAATCAGGACACCGATTTCCATTTAAGTCCAATATTTTCCTTTATACTGCAGAATCAATGTAACCAATGTTATCTGAACTAATTTGTACTAACTACAATTCAGATATTTAATATTTCTGAAACTGAACCTATACATAACACAGTACATAAATATTGTTTTTAATATCATTAAAATGCATATTTCCTTCCCTGATAAATTTCCTTTTTCTCAAACCATCCTTGAAATTAAGTTTAAGCACAAATTATAAGATTTTTTTGAGTTTGTTTGATAAGAGAAATAGTGGATTTTGCTACATTATATATATTTGCTAACATGATTCATCCTTTCCTTTTACTGCATGGTTTAAATATATTGTATCTATTGGTATTACATTAAGTTTTGTTTGTTTATGAAGACCCCCTTGCTTTGTAGTGTATGCAGCACACTCCACAAAACACAAGCAGTTTAGTATAGAACAGAAGACAACATGGCTGTACTAATTTTCTCAAAATGAAAAATTTATTTGCATTTATTGAACTCTTATATTAGACAAAGACAGTAGCTCATGTGGAGAATGCACGTACTTAAACCCAATAAACAGTTTGTGGAAATCAGAGCTTGGTGCACTTCCCCAGCTGAGAGAGAGTGAGCTATTAAACTATTAAATGCCAATGACCAGCTTATGGAACTCTGTTTCACAAAAGTAAGGTCTAATGCATTACAAGTATATGCTATTGTAGCTTGTTGTAGCTTGTAGTTATTAGTAAAATTTTGTTCTACAAAGGTTTCTGCTGCGCTTGTACTTTACAACTCCATACTTATAAGTGATTTTTTGTTTGATCTGAAGACAACATGGCTGTACTAATTTTCTCAAACTGAAAAATTTATTTGCATTTATTGAACTCTTATATTAGACAAAGACAGTAGCTCATGTGGAGAATGCACGTACTTAAACCCAATAAACAGTTTGTGGAAATCAGAGCTTGGTGCACTTCCCCAGCTGAGAGAGAGTGAGCTATTAAACTATTAAATGCCAATGACCAGCTTATGGAACTCTGTTCCACAAAAGTATGGTCTAATGTATTACAAGTATATGCTATTGTAGCTTGTTGTAGCTTGTTGTAGCTTGTAGTTATTAGTAAAATTTTGTTCTACAAAGGTTTCTGCTGCGCTTGTACTTTACAACTCCATACTTATAAGTGATTTTTTGTTTGATCTGTTCCACAGAAGTATTAGTATTAGTTTTAGCACTATTTGTATTAATTTCTCTACAAATGTAGGATATTGATAACTGCAAATACTAGCACAAAATTTATTATCTTTTTAATGATTTTGGTAGTCAGTTGACCTAAATATGCTAAGTAATAGCAAAAGTGATGATAAGT
Organism: Metallyticus violacea; assembly: GCA_030762175.1. Classification (NCBI taxonomy): domain Eukaryota; kingdom Metazoa; phylum Arthropoda; class Insecta; order Mantodea; family Metallyticidae; genus Metallyticus; species Metallyticus violacea. The sequence goes on from CM060842.1 coordinate 54,249,183, forward strand.
GAGTAGTAATAAGTATAAATAAAGAATAAATTAGTATTTGTGTAAAATGATTGAGTTAGATTAAGTGCAATTAAATTATGGCTTATGACTGATATTTGCATTTTTCTGTTTCAAATACATTTTACCGACCAGCATCTAAGTTAATGTATTTTTAAGGTTCTTGATACATACCACAAACTCTTTCTCTTTTAAAATAATCTCTTTTGGCAAAATTTTCCCAGTTTTTTGCTTATAATGAGAACATGATTATCAAGAAATACAAATAAATATAAATGATCGATGGATTATTAAAATAAATGACCAAGAGTAATCAGGCAGCTCGATTCTTGTCATGTCTCGATGACTGAAATTGATGCTCCTAAATGTAGCTGTATGAGACTGTTGTCTCAAAGTGGATTACTACACTTGATATGATAAATGCATAATAAGGTATTTACATTATCATTATATGTGAGAAAAAAGCAAGACCCATTTAGCAGGAATGACAATTGGCTCTGTGCATCAAAAATCCCTAATGAGGGACATAACCTAATTCAAGATATGGCAATTTATGGCAAAGAGCTGTTCCTCCATCTTGCTCTTATATGACATCACCTGTAACTTTTTACTAACACTTTACAATTGTTGCACTTCTTTCATGGAACAGAGAGTTAGAAGACCACACTTAACAAGAACTTGTACTAATATACTTGTTAGACCATACTTTAGTAGAATAAAACCCTGAAGTCAGATGATTGATAGTAACAAGGAACTTAACTGGGAATTTCTGAAAAGGATCTATTGCATATTAAATAAAATGTAGGGGTTTCAGATATTTGAAGTTTCAGATGGCTGATATTAGTATAATTGATATTCTACTGTATAGAATATATACATATTTATAATATGCTTAAAATTGCATTTTGAATGCCTGTTTTTAAATGCATAACATTCAATGCTATGGTGAAGATTTTTAAGTTGCAGAAAGGGTTTGTTACTTGAATTTGGCAAAACGTATTATGCTGACAATGTAATTTTAACACCATGAGAAGTTTATAGCATAAACTTGAATATAAAATTATTTTACTCTTTCCTTAATACCAAAACTTGTCTTCAACATGTCTAAGGCATGCAGTGCTAGCTGCTCTCCAACCATAGTGATAACAGTTAAACTTTTTATAGTGAAAAGTAATATTTTTATAATGGAAGAAAATGCTAAAATGCATTTGTTTTAAAACTTCAGGTACATAATCTCATTTTATGTACTCAAAGAATGTAGATTATAAAGTGGAAGTCAGGGGTATAGCCAGTAACAATTCTACCAAATTACATTGCAATTTATGCAATTTTATTTTTAGAAAATGAAGAAATGTAAATACCCATTCAGAGCGCCAACTATTACAGATTTTCCATAATTATCATGGATTTCCCACACATATTTCATATCACATTTGTGGCAAAGTCTGATTACACTTGCAATTGCTAATTTGCTCAGAATCACATTTTTATCATATGTATCCCTTGGCCCCTCATATTATTTGGAGCTGTCGTGAAATTTAATTTGATGTTATAATTTTATATCCCTTTTTTTCTGCTACCTTCCTTGCAAATTCTGGTGGTTTTATTCTTGTTGAATTATGTGATTGCTGCAACATTTTTTTTTCTGAGTGGTATTAAATGCCTGTTTTACTACTGAGGCACCATAGGTGGTGGACACTGATGATACATGAGATAAAATGATAAATTGGGAAAGGATTTTTTTTTAAAGGAAGAAAACATTCCAGGCCTAAGTTTAGGGTCTCCCTGGCATTTGCAATTTATGAGGACTGAGGAAAACCTGGAAAAAACCTCGGGAAGGAAAGACTGTCCTGGCGGGAATTGAACCCCAGACCTCCCGCTCACGAGTCTGCACCATTATGACTTTGGCGGTTTTGCTGCATCTTGATTTGTATCTTGCTAAAAGTATAGTTATACCATTTTTTTTTTCAAAACTATTAACTCCTCTGAATTACTTACCTAGCCTGGCTTTGCAGCATCTGTATTTTATTCCATAACATGGTGAATGAACCAATGAACTGTCTTGCACTAGATAAACAAAATGTTTGTATTTGGAAAATGAAATTATTAGTGATATAGGTGGTCATCCACATATCTCAGTTCAAAGTAATTCCAGCCGTATTCTGAGCTTGCTGATTAATAACTAAGAGTTCAGATTTTTATGTAATATTATACTAAAAATATATACATAAATATGTAATAATGTACCTCAAAATATGTGATGTCAGAACTGCACAGGGACCTAAAAATTGTCCCCAAATGGTTTAATTGAAATAAAAATGAGAAAAGACTAATATAACACAAATTACATTTTCATTGGTGATAAAAGCATTGTCCATAATTATCCAGGATTGTAGGTCTTAGCCAAAGGACTTGTGCCTGGAGCCATCCTGGTAGAAATTCTGAACTCTTCACCTGAGATACTAACTAATAAATTGAACTAGTGTCAAATAAGAACAAATATATGGGTGCACCATAGGAACGAAATATTCATGTGAATATTGCAATAAAAGAAAGTTCTTGTGCAGTATAACAAACCACACGTGCTTCACCTGCAGGAAATATCCTAAATACACATTCATTACCATTTTATGTAAACACCAGCTAACAAAACCAATGATAAAAGTTAAGATGCCTTTGGGCAATATAGTGATGAACTCATCATTGACGAGACCTGTCAATCAGTTTGGTTTTTCCAGGACTATAAAGGAATATAGTTGGCAGGTTAAGCACGGAACTACCAGGTTATATATGATTTATTCACCCAATGTAAAAGCTGAAATGTGTATCCCATTACATACTGACAACTGTTGGTTTAAAATTGTATAACTTAAATTAATATTGTATATTGTATTGTAATATTCTATAATGTAGTATTTGTAATTAAATAACATCCTGGGTATTAATTTTGTGTAAAAATATGTAATTGTCTTAAAAGTAAATAATATGTGCAAAATGTAAAATGTGTAGCATTAAAATTAATATAATGGTCCTAGTAGCTTAATTTGTCAACATTTAAAATGTTCAAACAAACATACCAATAGGGGGGGAAAAAAAATAATAATAAATTGATCATTTGCAAATAATAGTCAGGTAAATGACAGCTTATGGATTTATAATTTAAATATCTGAACTAAAACATATAAGAGCATAGAAATTAACACAATTAAAACATTCTTTTATTTTTCATGAATATCTTTTAAACTTGACCCATTAGAAAAATTCTTTAAGAGATTTTCAGAATCAGCACATTTTCATTGGAATCATTTTTTTAAACCATATTTTCACTTTAATGTGAACATATTTATTCTTTTATAGCACCTTATTGTACTGAATTGCATTCTGTAACATTTCCTTTGCTTTTTGATTGCTAGTATAGAGTTAACAATTTAATAAATGTTACTTTCTATTTTTACAGGATCGTTATGGTTATTGATGTAACGCCAACTCAGAAGATAAAGCTTCTGTAAATTGGACTCATTGGCACTACACAGAAATCTGGAATTTAACTTAGTTGTTTTAAGAAGTGAAAAACTTTTGAACAGGTGCCTTTACTTTAAATGTTTTCTTTGTGATTCTTCATTCCATGATAGGTTCACTTACTTTTTGTTCAGCCATGTAAATGGGAATAACTACAATAATTCTTTATAAAAATAAATGTATGACCCACTCTATTTGTCTTAACCACTTACTCTGCTGCTTAAAAGGGATGTACTGACCATCCCATGTTAAACCCTTCCTCCAACTTGTAAGTTGGTAAATCTACACAACTGAAAGCAAAATTCAAAATATTAATCACAGAATTAAACTGGAAGATTTTGTTCAAAAAGTACAGGGTATATTGCTAAAGAGAACATAGATAATTAGTTGGGAAGACTTCTGTTTATTTTGTGATTGAAGGCTGTTGCAGTCAGCTTGCTCATAAGCATATAAATGTCTTTAAAATATATTAAATTCTTCAGTAGATACATTTGAAAGACATGCACATACCGATTGCTTTACTCTGTTATGTCATGTACTGAAACAAGCACTTTAACATAGATTCTATTGACATTGCTCAGGCAAAACTTTATATGTAAAAAATTCTGGTGATTTTTGTTGTATATTTTGAAGAATACAGTATTTTAATGATTTTACAAAAAAGTGTTTAGAATGTAGATTCTCAGTAGCTGCCAGAATTGCAGATAAATGCAGAAATAAACTAGTCAAAGGATAGAATTTTACCCCATACATAAAACATTTGAAAATTTATTTTGAAATGAGTGTTTTCAAATGTGGTAAGGTCCAGGTTTATTGCTCTTCTTCAGTATTGGAGGAAATCTGTTAATTCTTTCTTGCCCATTATCCTAATTTTGAAGACTGTACAGTAAATTTGAAATAATTTCTTAAAAATTAACAGTGCTGAAAATACTATTGGTTCTTGCCAAAACATAGAGAGTAAAAAGCTATTCATATTATAGTATTATGAGATAGCATGAATTGATTCGTAATTTGATAGGTACGTGAGATGTAAGGCTTAGAAAAACTCCTCACCAGTCCGGGAATTTTTTTTATTGTCCTGTTGCTTGAATAAATTGCAAAATACATTTGCTTTCCATAGTTCTGGTTGCTACCATAATTTTGAGAAATTGAATAATAAACAAGTGTGCCAATTAAACTTGAAAGTTTTCTACTCGAGTTCCCTGTCATCTCGTGTTACAATGGGAAACCATTATTTTTGCTCCTTTTAATTTCATGGTCATTTTTTTTTAACTTGAAGCTTAGGACTTCAAAGCTACAAATATGCCCATTACTGGCAGAGATTTGGAAACTTCCTAGACTCACAACCAATAGGAACCCTGTAGTTTGCATGAAACTAAACAATTTATTGGTTGTGGCTAGCAAATTTTTGTTCTTACTAGTTTAGCCAGAGTTTGCTGTTTTTCTTTTATATTTATTGCTTATAATTTCTTTTTGTTTTGTCTCTGGATTTGATCATGGTTTGATGAAAATATCTGTACGGTTTTTGTATGTTATTATTTGAAGAACAAGTTGAATCTTGACTCTATGCTGATTCATTATATATTCAGATCCATTTTAACAGGGAATCTGGCCTCTATGAGTTGTACAATGCACTGTATCATTTATTTCCCTGCCCTATTAAAGTAGAACCATCTTATAATTAAGATCATTTTATGATTGAGTGGAACTACACACTCCATTTAGCATTTCAAGTAGAATCATCTTGATAACAGTTTATTGCAAAAATCAGAATGTAAATTTTTTCCTATTGTTAATCTTGAATATTAAGAGTCATATTCTCAATGTACTTATGCAAATATTTTATTATAATTTTTAATTGGTTTTTCCTCTTATTAATTTTGTAATAATATTTAGGAGAGTAGATGTAAAATGGAAGATTTCTAGAAGCCAGATTATTGGTAAACAGGTTGTTTTCAGCATCTTGTTATAACTTACTAATAGGCAACTGTATGCTGGGGTCTAATAAGTGATACATGATTGGCACTTTGCTAAGACAGATGCCAAAATTTTGTTTGCCAGACTATGTTACTTAAAGGGCTATGGTAATTTCTTGGTATTTTTTAGTTTAAACTCTAATTTCAGAATTTTATAGCTTAATTTAATAACAACTGTCCCTTAATTTTGCTTTCTGGTTTGTAGATTTTTCTGTATATGAAGTTGAGGGGAGGGGAAAGGTTTCAATATTTCCCTTGTCTCTTCTGTTTATTTTTTAACTAAGAAAATAATCTGTCAATATATTTAAAGAGAGACTGGATTTAGATTTAAAGTGGGTGAAATCGTTAGCCTAATAAGCACATAATATATGTATGTATTCTGACCACTAAGTTTTGTAAATAGCACCAGTTTGGTTTTAGTGCAGATATATAATGTTTTATATAATTTTAATCTGTATAATATACACAAAATATATATGGTTATTTAAAACAGGTTTTTTTGTGTTATCGGGTGGGTATTCTTTGTGAGCTGCATATTTAATTATTTTTGCATAGATTATGTTAATTGCATAATTTCAAATTATTGTGCAACATTGGTGCAGTGCCTAACAGAAGACAACCTCTTGATAGTTATATTTTATATTGGTTCTGGTTGCTCTTGTTTGAATAAAAATTGTAACTTGATACTTTTTTTTGTATTATAAAAAACAAAAGTCTTGTATTTGGAGAGGCCATTCCATAAAAATAATGCATTTTTTGTTAAGCCAAAGTTGTTTTTACACATAAGGAATATTTGAGTTTTGTGTTATCATTGTAAGCTCTCTATTGTGTCAGATAAATAGAGCTTCCAATGAGCAATATACAATATATGGTTCACAGCTCTCCAGATTGTGCTTGAAACTATGAGTTGTATGTGGTCCTTTAGAGAAGACTTTATTTTATAAAATTGATCCAAGCAGTTTAATTAGTAGCATTTTATTTCATTTCATGTTCCTTTAATTGATCCTTTACGTTGTTATGGTTACACAAGTTCCCTTACCCATGTATGCAAGTCATTCTGATTTTCATGCCTAATCCTTAGTAATCACCAGATTTGTAATCTTGGGGACTGATTACTCAAGTTGTCTGGAGATATAGGCCCTGACTTGACCTTGTAACAGTAAATTTTGTTTGTTGTGTGATCAACTACAAAAATAAGAGTATGTACAAATATACAGGTTTTTGTAAAATCAAACCTAAATAGCTGTATATATTTTAATTGATTTTCTTATTCTGTTCACCACAAAAACATTTCATTGTATGATGAATAACTGCAACAGAATAGTGCATCAATTAGATATTCCTCCTTTTTTTTTCATAATGTATGTAATGGCAATCATAATACACAAAATCATATGCCTGCAGTGCCTCAAACAGTGCCTCTGATTTTAATGAAATCAATTCTTTTAATCAGGATAAAGTGTGCTCAACATAGTCAGACACAAGGTAGAACATTGTTCTGTTCTTGAGAAATGCCAGTGTCAGTTAGTTTTGTTTTACTTAGTGTTATGTTCCATATTCCATATTCTTGAATAACCAATATTTTTTCCCCCAGAACCATGTTTATTTTTTGTTTCACACATTCAGTAACATGTAATAATTTCAGCATTTCATCTACTGGATTTAGGACTTCAGACATCTGTAGATTTGATGTTTCTAAATGTTTATTTATATTAAAAAGATGTGCAAAGTTATTCTATATGAACTATTAATCAAGCAATTCTGCTGTTGTGAGAGTTTTTACAATCTTAATTGCTGAACATTCACTGTCATCAAAGATATCAATTAATTTCAAAATTATATTGTAATGTCACATACTGGTGGTTAAGATTGGATATATCTTGCTGATGAACAGTCATATCATACAGTTGTTTATTCCTACCTACTGAGCTGTAGACATGTACACTCTGGTACAGGGGTACCCACAGTGTACCATTTTATCAGTCCTGAAGATTACAAGCTTAGTAAATAACTCTATATTAACATTTTCTGCAATTTCCAAGTAAGAATGACATCTCATTAGTGTTCATTTAGACCTCATTTTTTTTATTCGTGTCCAGGGCACTATTTCACAGAAGTATGGTATAATGCATTGTAAGCTTATTGAGTTGTAACCAATAATTATTAGTATAATTTTGTTGCACAAAGATTTCTTCTACACATTTATTTTACTGCTCCATACTTACAACTGTACAAATGAATTTTCATCATTTTGCTCTACAGAAGTATTAGTATCATTCTTGCTGTTGAAATTTGAATAGGTTTCTATACAAGTGCAGAAATATTGATAACTTTAACTGTGCAATTTGTAATATTTTTTTTTTATAATTCAGGAAATCAATTGGCCTAAATAGTGATGCAGTAATAGTGAAAGTGATGATAGAATTGGCATGTGTGTGTATAAATACAGAAAGGGTAAATTTCCATTTCATTTCATTATTTGAGTACTATGAACATTTTAGATTCAATACAATTAAAGTAGAAGGACATATGACTGACATTAGTATTTCCGGTTTCAAATATGTAACATTATACTTTGTGACTACGTCCTTGGTCCAGTAGTTCGATTCCTGATACCTGCTTAGGAATTTTTCTAAGTTAGGGAGATCTGGAATGGGGTTCACCTAGCCTCTTGGGGATAATTGGGGAGCTGCTTAATGGAGAGGTGATCAGCTGAGTGCCTGCATGCTGATCATATGCCCCCCTGCAATACTGCCCTCTATCAATGAAGTTGTAAGATGCAGGTAGAGGTGGCAGAGATGGTTGCCACGGAAAATCAATACTCACCCCTGCTGTAATGTCAAATGAGAAAAAGGAGAAGAGAATGTTATACTTTGTTGTGTTTTAAGTTACTTAGTAAATGCATTGCAAGCAGTTTCTTTCCTTATCTCAATTTCTTTTATAATACATAATTTATTGTCTCTTGACACCATTTTCACAATTTTTGTTTAAAATAAATATGTGATTGCCAAACAGTAAAACAAAAAATTCTTGACTGAAATTGATGTTGTAATGTACCCATGTGCATGAAAAATTATGTTTATCTCAAGTTGGAAGATTATACTTCATTATTGACAAATGCATAATAAAAGTAATTAAATGACTATTTTGGAGTAAAATCACACCAATGTTGTAGGAATTATAATGATTAGATATCTATGACCAAAAAATATGAATTTATTACTAAAGAGATGAACATAAATCTAATTTTAGGTTGATGATGTGTGCAAAGAGCTGTTCCTCTATTATGAACTTTTATGTCACTTATAAAGCTTTACTAATACTGCACAGCTATTGTGAAACAGAAAGTTACAAATTCACCTTGTACAACAAATATTGGACCACACCCTAAACTTAGATATTAATTTTTTACACTAAACTCCATTTACTTACATAAAATAAGATGCCTTTCAGGAGAATCTCTCCCATCTTCCCGAAACGTGTCTTATTTTATGTAAGTAAATGAAGTTTAGTGTAAAAAATGAATACCTAAGTTTAGAATCTCTCCCATCTTCCCAAAACACATCTTATTTTATGTAAGTAAATGGAGTGTAGTGTAAAAAATGAATACCTAGGTTTAGGATATATTCATAAGTACAATATTTATTGGACCATACTTTTGTAGAATGGGTCCCACATCAGGAAATCGTATTTATTGTGGGTAAAATTCTGATGAAATTGCATGCATAATTGGTTAAGAACTTTCATTTTTTCTGGTGACAGATTTAATGATCTTCCCATGCTCCTGTGCTACTGGAAGTTCTAAGTGCTGCAGTTTGACAGTTATTGCTTTCCCATGTTGTGATTTGTCCCAAGGACAGGTAATTTCACAATATATTTATGACATAATTAGAAGCTAGTAACAGTGAAGTATGAACTACAAAACATTGATCAATTATATAGATAATGCAGTACTTCAACTAGAGTTTGCTGCAGAACATTTTCAAGAACTCTTGCTGAATGTTCTGGAGTAACCTGTAGTTAGAGCCAAACTATTTGAATACACTTTTTTTGGCATCATGTACTGAAGAATTACTCAGGACACATTTTGTGAGCCCTCATCCACATCCTCAGCTGTTAAATGATACAATTTATCATTGTTTTAGCGTTTTATAATTTCATTATTACATTTATTTCCTTTTCAAGTACACAGTATTTTTTTTGCATATTAATTGTCCTTTTTCCATTTTAATAGTGAAAGTCTAATGTTAGAAAACCTATTTCATTTGATAAATACATGATAGGAAGATATTAATTCACAATTGGAAATGATCATCTGATTATGTTAAACATAAACTACCTATAGAGCATCCATTAATGTACACTCTGCATATCATACAAACTATTACCATCCATTATCTGTAACAGTTATATTACTGGTATGCATATCTCATTTTAAAAATATAGAAGGATCAATAGAACATATTTTTATAATAGTTTACAATAACTTTTTGTTAAAAATATATTTTTAACAGTTATTTTATGCTGAGGTATCTGCTGCAAATAGCCTAATACACATCACTGAGACATCTGTACCATGTCACCTAATGAACCATTATGAATCAAAACAAGAGATCAGATATTCAGCATTGAAAAGGTTAGAAAAAGTAAAACAGAAAGACATTGAAAATATGTAATATGGACAGTAAAAAGACATTAAAATAGGTGTATAAAACAGGCAAAAAGTACTTAAAATATGTATAGGAAGTAAAAGGCATTACACACTATTACTGGTTATTAAAACTGAATTTAATACATTGATCATTAACTTTACAAAAATAATTACTTTTTAATGTAGTTACCTAAAGTTGTAATTCCTTTTTTTTTTATTTATAATAAAAACTATTTAAATGATTAGTTTTGAATAGCAGGAATTTTCACAGTGAAATATAGTATAATATAACAAATTATTATTGAGGAAATCACTCAAATTTCACTCATTTTGTTCCACTTATTTGAACATGTTTCAAAGGCTGTTGCCTTCATCTCCAGCATGGTTCCACCCAAGATGAAGGTAACAGCCTTTGAAACATGTCCAAGTAAGTGGAACAAAATTAGTGAAATTTCATTGATTTTCTCAATAATAATTTATGTTATTTAAATGATACTAATATTTTTTAAACAGCAATATTATCTGTAAAGAAAAATCACCAAAATATGTAAGACATTACAAAAAACTCACTTTCTTCAAAGTTACCAATGCACAGATTGTAAACACGGAACGTAACTCTTCTTAAGCCTAGCAAAGGATGCCACTGGAAATTCCAAGACACTAATGTTCTCAGTCAACATCTCAGTGAATCATTAATATGGCAAATCAAGTATAATAGTCATGTTTTCGCTACAGATGACTGGGGGATCTAAAAGATTTTCCTTTTGGCAGTATTATTGCTATTTAAGTGTTTGTAATTAGAACCATGTCTCACTGTAACTGCAGTGATTATATTTACAAGTCAGTAATGCAAATTGAGATTGGCAGCCCACCATGAAATCCAGACTACTTTAGCAACATAATTATTCAATTAAACATTTTATAAAGGTCTTACTTTACACTGCAAAACATTCCTTGCAGCAGTTGCTTTGGAACAAACAATTACTTCTTATTTCCACCAATGAAGCCTAAATTACAATAATAGAAAAATTGCAAAATAATTACAGAAATAACATAATAATGCAAAATAGCCAGCAAAGCACAAAAAGACAAAAATAGAACTTTTCCAAAAGCTTTGGTAGTTCGTGAATATCCTTATTGTACACTTAAATTTTTTCTGATGGTCACTTAAAAAAAAAAGTACTATAGTGCAGTTACCATATTTCTTAAATTTTTCATATTTTCAGTAAATTATTATAAATTTCTTGAAGCTAATCCCTTAAAAATGTTGAAATATAATATAGAAAACACTTTTAACATATAACAGTTAAACAACTGATACATTCTTAATAAAATTCATTGAATTTAGTAAATGGATAAAGTATATTTGTTAAAAAAATCAAGAAGTGAAGACACTTATAAAATTAATACACTTACAATTTTGTTAATCTTTGCTTTCAGTCAACTCTTTATTACTGCTAGCTAGTTATCTTGTCTGTTGCTTTTGTTATTGAAAGTGGTACTATAAGAATAGTTGGCACAAAGTGCATTCTTGTTAGCATAGTTATAAAATTTATTATTTCAATTTTTTTTTAATTTATCTTTGCTCTGAAAAATTTAGGAAAATTTAATGTTTAAGTAAGTATTGCTATTTACATTTAATACTATATAAAACACTGTCATACCAACACTCTAAACAAAACATAGGCATGCAGTTAAAAGAACACTTCAGGAACATTAAATTAAATCAAATGGAGAAATCACCAGTGCATCTCATTTTTGGACATAGAACCATTACATAGTAAAAAAAGCAAAATTATTAAAGTCTGCAGGGACCCATAGAGCTTGCAATGTGGGAGAAGATCTACATATATAAACACAGACAGGTTAATGAACTTAAATACTTCTGGGGATGAAAAATTTTTAAGTTTATCACACCTCCACCAGAGCACAATATGCATCCTCAAAGAGACACTGAATTATCCAGTGACAGTTGACAGCTGAGATTGCAGATGATGGTCTTCGAAACATGTTCTAACATAAACAAGTAAAGCAATTATGTAGAGTATGTAATTTGACTCGGTCTTAAAATAATCTTAATTATGTGATTTGCGTCATTGTACAAGTTCCTATTAGCTTTTCAAAACTGAATAGAATATTAAAAAATTAAAATCAGAAATATATGAAATAATAGGTCAATAAGATGGAGTTCTTGGAGTAAAAATATGTATATTATTGGATATGATAAATCTGTGAGAAACTCTCCCGCCCATTTATGGAACTCCAATGCCTGGCTGGCAAGTGAATTAGCTTTATAAACCACATTTTAAATATATATTTATAAAACAAATCTATAAGATATTTAGGAAAAGAATGAATGAGAAGATAATAAAATTATAGAATCATAAATTGAAAGGTAGATGGGCAGACCAAGGAAATAAGAAGTTGAGAGAAAACGGTGACTATTATTTCCTCTTTGCCCAGATGTTGTTTATAGCTTGTTGCTCACGGTTTCCTACTTTTAGATTAGTGATATTGACAACAAGGAACTGCAGAATTGCATTAACTACTATAATAATCACCATCAGTTTTAATTTTCCTTCTAGAAATTGTGTTAATCTCAATTTTGAATAATGAAGGCCTGAGTATAAGGATATGAAGTTTGAAACTTAATTAAATTGAACTTAAATAATTTATTTTTAGCATCTGGCATTTTATGTATTTTTTTAAACTTTCTTGTTAATTCATGATATGAAATGATGAAGGAATTTTTTTTGGGAAGGGAGCATTTTCAGGTCTAAGTTTAGGGTACCTCCCTGGAATAAGGAAAACCTGGAAAAAAATCTCGGAGGATGATCCTGGTGGGAACCTAACTTCACACCTTCCATTCATTAGTCATGCCTGAGTGATATTTGCCATGTTAGTCATTTTATGCAGTTGTGAAAAATAGAAATAATGTTTATGTTGATTATGTTCAAGATGTTTCCTGAAGCCATTAAATAAAAGTTCAAAGTCACTACTGAGTCCCCAAGAAGAGGAAAGAGGGGGAAAAAAAGTAAATCTGACACATCTCCAACCCCTTTTTAAAAATTTCAGTAATTTTTTAAAAAGATTTTGAAGAAGTGTAGGGTCATCCTTGTGATCTTGTGGAATATTTAATGAAATTAATTTATGAATAGAACAGTAAGTTAGAAAATAAAGATAATGGTATATACTTTTATTAAGATATTTAATTTTACGAAATGGCTCACTATATTTGTAAAGAACTCATTCAAATACTCATTTAAAAATATGGGCAGAACCATCTATGCCAACTTGCTAACAAGAGATGAACGAAAGAACAATAAATAATGGAAATATATTTTTATTATAAACAGAGGGAAATTTAATTAAATGTAAAATTATGGAAGTGAAATTCTGTAAAAGTAAATATACTTGATTCTGAGGAAATTGATGATTATTTCTAAATTTGTTCATAAGTAGACTATGCTACTCCTTTATTTTCAAATATTCTGCCATACTTTCAGCTATTGTTATTGCCTTCTAAATACTTAGCCTTTGAAGCAGGAAACAATTGTAAATCAGTAGTAAACATTTGACAAAGAATAATTAAATATATTTCCAAAGAGCAAATGCTCAGCCTGATTTTATATGCTAGTTGCTCCTCCTCTATTTCTTTCCCAGTCGTGTGTGCTACATCCATTTTTTTTTTAGTATTATTTTATTGGTATCTCAGTCTCTTTTCTTTGGTCTGGTTTCCACTTTGAAGATGATGCTTTATTACTTCTCTGCATTTGTGAGTACAAATGATGTAGGAAAGTAAATTCTATAAACATTTATTGTATATAAATTCAAGCAAACAAAAAGCAATCATGAATCAAATTGCAATGTAACCCTGTTTATCCAAACTTTGGTCAACCAAAACTTGCATTAACCAATACACCTCTCTCTCCTTCTCTTTCCTGTACAAGATAAGGTTTTAAGGCAGAACAGCATTTCCATGCAACTGTTTCAACATTCGCCTCTCTTTTTTCCTTGGTGCAAAATTATGCTAATGGACATTCAGTACTAATGACCTAACAGACAACTCTTCTGCAGTGGAAGAGAATGAGAATGTCCTTATCATACTCATTTTCTTTTGAATGTTAACTTTACCAAGTAAAAGAATAAAGGCACCTTTAATGTGGAATTCTAGTGAGAAGTGCTATTTACTTGCAGTTTGAAACTGAAATGTATCTTTGTTTCCATCTGTATTACAATAATGAGCAAAATGGCAAGCAAATGAAAACTTGTGATGATAAAAATTGAATAGAAACTTAAGGCTGTGAGAAAAATAAAAAAAATAGTGAAATCTTCCAAACATTCAAACTTGAACAGTAGTGTTCTAAGGGCCTAAATTACTTCAAAAGTATAGAGTATTATAATGACAATGAAGTGTTTGTTATATTCCTTAAAGCAAAGGCAAAAATAGCAGCCTATCATGCACATGGATGGAGGTATGGTTACTATCCTGAACATACTAAGATAATAGAGGTCATGGATAAACCAGAACTAGAGATGACATCAGATCTCATGATTACACAATATATTTTCAACGAGCTTTCAAGATTAATCTTGGATCTCGATCTGACTGGCTTGACAGACTGAAACCAAAGGATGTCCATGGACACCTAAATATGATATACTGACAACTCATGAATATACAACTAAACCAGAGTTGGAATATATGGTGAAACCCCTAAGACTAACATTAGTCTAAGTCTTAGAAAGTTTTGCACCATTTTTCATGCAGAAATCTTTGCAATTTTACCTGCTCTCAAAAGGGTATTGAGAAAGACTACCATGGCAAGCACATTCTGATCCTTTCTGCTCTCTGAGCACTTGATTCTTAACAATATAATTGAAAACTGTTATGGGACTGTCTTCAAACACTGAAGGTTCTGTCAAACAACAACTCTGTAGAGTTGAGGTGGGTGCCAGGCCATCAAGGTGTGATAGAAAATGAAGAAACAGACAAACTGGCCAAGAAGGGAGAATCTATCTCTTATATTGAACTGAACCAGCCTGCAGTGTTAGTAAATCCGTAGCAAGAACTGCAATAAAGTCATGGGCCAGGGAGCAACACAAAACACGATGGTCCAATTATCCCAGGCAAACTCTTGGAAACATTTTTGTCAATGGACCTAATTCCACACTAACCAAAACACTCCTGAAGCTGGGAAAGAACAAGTTAAGATGAGTAGGGGCATTAATTTTAGGAAACATCTCCGGAAAATGGAGCTCTTTCAGGGAAAATCCCATTGGCAGACTTTGTAAACAATATTACGAAACTGCGAAACACATATTCTTTTTGAGTATCAGCTTCTGGAGAGGTGGAGGTACCAATTCTTCGGTTTGAACCATACCAAAATATGAATGACCCCTTATAGGAGTAAAGGCTCTGGACCTTATCAAGAACACTGTGTTCAAACTGCTATAAGTGGTCTGGGGTTGCACAAAAAGTCTATGGCTGAAGTGTGGGAGTCCATAAATCTCTTATATATCCCCTGTCCTACTACTACAACCATGACCACCACCACTGCCGCCACCGACACCACTTAGTATATAACTATAATTTTTTTTAAAATATGACTAGGATTTCTGAATTCATGGTTTATTGAAAAATTGCTTACTTAAAATGAATTCTATCCCCATTGTTTCAGATAAGCAAGGTTCTACTGTATTTTAGATTAAATGCACTTTTTTTTTTCTGATATGAAATTCAGTAATTATACAATTTTCCTTGCAAATAAGTGACTCCATTTTGAATGATTTTAGTGTAGTGCCCTTCTACATGTGCATGTCATATTCTTGCTATATTTGTTTTAAACATTGGTGTTGTCCGCAAGTATTTTTCTTGGCAAATTCAAAGAACTCCTAAATGTAAATGCAAGGAGGGGGCAATATGCAGTTTTTCAGAACAAGTTATATTTGAGTTATAATCTTGAGACACATTGATAATGAAAACTAATTGCAAATGCAAGGTAATCACAAAAGTTTGTGATGCACTGTTGCATCAGTTTAATAATATTAGATCAAATTATAAATTACTATTACAAATAATTTTTGTTGCATAACACTTAAGCCTTTTACTAATAGTAAGTATTAGTGATATTCTACCATAACATTTTACAAATTACATATTCATAACAGCCATTGCCACCTGAACATTGTATTCAAAACTTTCACAATTATAGTTTCAGAAAGATTTCCTCTGAAGTAGTCAGCAGTGGATGTAATTTTTGTTGGTTTGAATTAAATAATTTTCAAAAAATGGGAAACAAGACAAAAATCTAAAGCGGAAGTTGCATGTTCTGGCTAAAATAAAGACTAAAAAATCAATATTATTTGGTCATTTTTCAGAAATCTTAAAAAAAGCCAAGAATATAAAAGAATGAAAAGCAATATGTTAAGAGCACCTCCATTTTCTGATACATGTTTAATTTCCAACCCAATTTTTTGTAACACCCTTTCTGCCTTGTTAGGAAGCATTCTTCCAAACCTTTCATAATGTAATTCAAAGATGACATACTGTTTGTATAATTTGTATCTTCTGGGAGAAGTTTTTTGCAAGTCGTCTTAATCAGAAAAATCAAAATAAAGTGTTCTATCATTCTTAGATCTCATGCACATACCTACTAATAGTTTTAAATAATAGATGTAGTGAGACTTTAGAAAAAATATTAATAATCACAAATAATAAAGAATATTAGTAATTATTTTGCAACATAAATATGAAAATGTGATAATATTACTAAATTTTTATTAATTATTTGTAAGTTTTATTCACAGTATTATACAACAGAAATGTTTTACAAATTATAAATTATATGTGATTTCACTAATTCTGTTAAGTAAGTAAATGCTTTATTGAGTACTAACTAAATTACAAAAATTATGGTTGTCTACAGATTGTGACTCCAGTTGTTATTGCCATAACACATTCCAACAAATCAATTAACACAAAAAGCAAAAGATAAATACAAAACTGATAATATAATATAACAAAAGCATTATGGGTCTCAACTCTTCCCTTTTTCAATTTTTATTTTATTTACTTCCCCCCCCCCTCAACTTCAAACAAAAAATCACCAATTTTTCTAATCTGCTCATCATCCTCAAACTTTTTTCTATATGCTTTTACTTTTCTTATTCTAAGCCATTTTTCTTTAACAAACTCCTACCTATTCATTAGTCCCTGGACATTCAAACTGTATATGGATTCCCTCTTCAATTCCCTTACAGATCGGAAATATGCCCTGTTAATTATTTCTGAATCCTCTGAATTTGTAACATCCTAATCTGAACCAAGTAATCCTCTCTCTTTCCTCTTTGTTACTCTTCTCTTTAAATGTTCCCCTTCCAAAATTTATCTTCATATCTTTATAGAAAATGAGCAAATTTTCCTCCTTTATTGCGCTCTGCATAATCTCTCGATCCATATCTTACACTTTAATCTTGATTTACTTCAAAAATCCCTTCCTTAGATATTCTCTCTCCATTCATTCATCAACTATCTTATTCTTTTCCAATTGATCCTCTATCTTATTAACCCAAATGTCTTTGTTTTTCTCATTTTTCACACATTGCTTTAAAATGTATTCTTTATTCAACTGCTATACAATAAATAAATTTCTTAATACTTGCTCCATCACAAACTTCTCATTCTAACCTTTCCCATTTAAAGTTTTTTTTTTTTTTTTTTTTTTTTTTTTTGATTGATTTATTTAAGGACGCTCTTTAACAGCGCAGGTCATCAGCGTCCCATTCAACTCAGGGCGTGAAACGGCCGACAAATTTTGCTCAGAGGCCTCTCTTTCAGGCTTGAGGTTCTTTTTCGTGCCGCAAATGTACGACACGGGACCCACGGCTTTACTTCCCTTCCGAAGGAAGCCATACTTAGGATTTTTACGCCCGAAAAAATCCATCGGTCCTGGCCGGGTTCGAACCCGCGTTTTGGGTATAGGAGGCAAGTATGGTAACCACTACACCACCAGGACCGACCCCATTTAAAGTAATGCCTCCATTTTGGAACATTTAAAAGTTTTTTACAAAACATTATAAATACTTGATCTATTTTTCCCCAACCATTCTCTATACTTCATATTTCAAACTAAAGCTCCATAAAATCTCTCCATCCAATTAACACTCTCATTGGTGCTATATGTAAACTCCCTTATCATAATTATTAATATGTTATGATGAGTTAAACTGAACACTTTTATGCTTTACTAACTTACTTTCCATTAGAACATGTTTTGCACATCTCTGTCTGCATCCTCAGCAATTTATTGTCATAATCCTTGAAAGACATACCGTTTGCTCTGGTAGGCATCTGATGATATTCTGGGGAAGAAAACACTAATTTCAGGTTCATCCTCCAGGATTATGTCAACTCTTCTAACAGTTGACAGGTAACTAATGATGTCGACAAAGTTCACAAAACATGTTTTAATGAAAATTAGGTTAGTTTGGCTCTCATCACAATATACAATGATTATGTTATTTGCTTCATTGTGATAGTTGCAATAGTATTTTGTTCTAAAATCACCTTATCAGTTTGAAGCTTAACTTACACTTTGTTAAAGCCAACTAGTTCTGCTTTTTCCAAAGTCCTTGACTACTTATTTTAACTCCTAGGGATAACAAGCCCTTATCTATATGAATATTCTTATAGACCATAATCCATTTTTCCTATTTTCTTAAACTAATACTGCTAGTTTGTAGAATGTTATGCAACAGGCCCCAATATTATTTGATTGGGTTATTCACAATAATTTACATGAAAGTTAGCATTAACACAACTGTCAGACATTCATGCAAAAGTTTGTAAACAGAGAAATGAGCAATAGCATACATTCTAGGGAGAGAAAAAAAATGAATTCCAAAATGAACCAAAAGCTCTCCAAAAACATTAGAATTAACAGCATTGAAAAATATATTTATAAATAAAACACAGAAAATTTAGTTAATTTTGATCTTCCAAACAACAATAACACATCATAAAATCTTAAAATCACACTCAAAAACTGACAGTGAAACTATACTGATGATGAAGGCAACAGACTTTGAAACATGTTCAAGTAAATACAAAAAAATTAGTGAAATTTCAGTGATTTCTTCATAAAAATACATATAAACAAACTTTATGTTTGTATTAATGACTGAAAATGGTTGCATGACTTATTCAATAAACAGATCCTCCTGTTAACCAAGTGCCCAATAATTTTTCATTGTAAATTGCCCTTTAGGAGTTAATATGCAAATTAAACTTTTTTTTTTTCTTTTATGGAAATGGTGTTTAATGACCACTTTAACTACTGAGGTACCACAGGCAGTGACACCGATACATGAAATGAAATGATAAATTGAGGAAGGACTTTTTTAAAGGAAGCGTTCCAGGCCTAAGTTTAGGGCACCTCCCCGGCATTTGGCATTTATGAGCATTGACGAAAACCTGTCAGGGAGGACGGTCCTGATGGGAATAGAACCCCAGATCTCCCGCTCACGAGTCCGCGCCTTAATGACCTCGGCATACCATAGCGGTAATTTAGACGCTGATAATGGTATCTCTGCATTTATGTTTCCTGAAATGGTAAGAAAATTATGCATTAGTTTTATTAGATATTTAAGTTTTTTTTTTTAATCCAATACTAGGAAAGTTGATATTCTCTACATTTTTATTACTTCATAATAAATTATACTGTTGATTCTTCAGTATGTAACTGATGTTCGTATTAGGTTGTTTTGAGGAAGTTTTGAAATATTTGTATTGTTATATCTGGACTGCTACTTGTGAAATATCAAAATTATAAAACGGCTTCTTTTCCAGAAAAAAAGCGGAACGCTTTAATTTCTTCCGAACCTATTCAACAATAATCAAGTCTATTTTCGAGGTGCGGTAGCTTTTGGGAAGAATATGCCTCGGAATAAACCCCCCCCAAATATTTTTCTGAGCATAAGGGAATGTGCAGTGTATGAAAGTATAAGAACCAAATTGCACTGCTAAGTTCGAAAGCGCCCAGAAACCATGGCGATGGCATTAGGGTTACGTTACTTGTATAGAAGCTTCTGGCACTAGATTCCGTCTGAGCGAGCTCTCAGCTTCAAGCAATAGAGACATATAATTTTAGACTGTGTTCCCGGCCTGATTCTCGCGTTTCCGGGAGCAACCCATATATGGCGTGAGTCGTCATTCTGCGGGCTGCCAGCGTTTTATCCCATCCTCCCCCTCTAGCGCGTTTCTTTAGTGCATACTACGTCCACCGTCGAACTATAGTGTGGTCTGCTTAGTAGGAAGGTAGATGCAATCCTTTACAGAATACATATGTTTCTAGCCACAATAAAAGTGAACTATTGTACCTTTCTTCTTTATAATAATTGCAAAACAAAGAAAACAAACGTAGGACATTTTGGAAATTCTTTCGAGCACAGCGTTAAAATGCAGCAAATTTGCGGAAATTAGATTGTCTGGTTGCCCTAATTGGTATTCAAATGAGTAATAGATATAAAACGCAAGGCATTTCTAGAAAATCTCTTGATCTGATGATATTTTTTCCCTTTTTATTTGTATTTTGATTTTTTCTGCTAAATATGAGTTTTTCTTCTATTTTCATTTAGGTAGATTTGCTTTTACTTCTCCGCCTGTGGTGCCTCAGTAGTAAAAACGGGGGTTAAACACACACACAAAATCACTTCTGTTAATATTGGTAGGTATATAGTCTTAAAAAGTGCGTGCTATTTTCAGCCTAGCCGTAACTGTTGACCTCAGGACCATTCTTTCACATCTTAGGTATTTCAGTGCTTGTCTTGAAACAAACTGTTCATTTTCTCATCGATTTATTTTAAACTATTTTACTTTTATACATATGGCCTTCAAAACTTTCCATTTGTACTATGGTTTAATATATTGCATCGCGAATACTCAAATTTAGTTATTAATTTATTATTTTGAATTTGTTATCACGTTTAATATTACTACATAATAACATACTCATCTACAGAAATCGCAGAAAATACTAACAAGGTATTTTCAGGAACCATTTAAGTGATAACTCACCTCAGATTTTTAGGATCTTAAAAAGGAACTTTTAGACAGCTAAAATAGGCTCTTGAATTATCATACTTTTACGCAGCAAAAAATTCGGAATAATGCATTTAAAATGTGTTCTTCTTACTCAAACTGTAATAACTATAAAAAAGCAATTAGTAAGTATTGAGCATTGCAGTACAGCAAAGAATTCTTGTTACATTATATTTTCATTACTTTCTTTTGTGCTCAGTATCTTTTATTTATTTATTTTTCAAATTTCCTGACTTCAGGGATACTCTCCGCTTGTTAAATTTACTTACTCTCGTCATATACTTGATGACGCTGTTCATATCTTTAAAGTACTTTCTTTATTTACTTCAATATGGCCCATAACCTATAGTCGCCATCGTTCGCATGCACGTATTCCATGTTTCTCCATCAGGGCGGCTCTGAGCATCACTATCATAGGTTCCTCCAGGTTTTCAACCGTTATATAATTTTACTATTTGAGATTTAACGCAATATTATTATATACACAACGAAGAAAATGTTTAATTAATAACCGTTTTTTATACAAGCGAGAAAAAAGACTTTACCATCATAAATAATCTTTATGATCAATCAGTCGGGAACGAAAACTTACCTTTCGGCATTGTTTCACGTCACACTGCTATGCAATGTAACTGACACAGTACAGGATACAAGCACCAAGCCAAAGAGAGAAAAGAAATCTAGAAATTAAATTTAAAACAAGTATTGCGCATTATCCTAGAAATATTCAAAGCGGCTATTATTTAAACGTCAACAAGAACCATGTCAATTGTTTGTGTCTACATGTGAATGGCTTGTCTTTCATTTTTGATTGGAATTCGAATGTACTTTTCATATTTCATAGTTGTTCTGTGCGTGAAACAAATTTAAAAATAAATCAAGTGTATTGATTTTTAAAAATTAGTGTTTTAGGCGGTTCTAGGCACAAATAAAGTATGCGTTAACCTACTTAGGACATTTTAGGCACTATAAAGTGCTTTCAGCAGATCTAACGGAACTAAATAGGTATTTTTCTTAAAATCCGAGTTCTAGTGGTAATATAGTACATTTTAAATAAGATGATGGTTTATGACTCCAGAACTACATCTGGATTGTCTTGGCAAGAGTCTGAAATTGAGAGAATGTTTAGGCTTAGTAGTGGCGTCTAAGACTCGCTTTCGGATATACTTATAGTTTATCCTCATTGCTGACCAACCTGATTTTAATTTAGTCCTTGTTTTCTTATGCCGTGGGTTGAGGATTATGTTATCATAAAATCCCATTTAAACTAAACTAAACTAAATTGATAGACGAAGGCGATTATACAACTAAGATAGAGAAAGTGAATTATATTTGCAGCAGGAGCAACAGTTATGACAGCATTGAATACATTAGACTTTAGAATTCAATGAACCCACTAACAGGGGAAGGTTTTCGGCTCGAGCAGGAATTTTCTGTTAAAATTTTGTGCAGAGACTTTCCTCACAATGCTAATGAAGACCATAAAAGCGTTTATTTGTGTAACACTTCCATGGATAATATTTTTGTAATAAAGGCGCTAATAAATAAGGCCTTAAATAATAAGAGTAAATATATATGGTATTTATTGACTTAAATGAGGCTTACAATAATATTTATTGGTAAATGCTGTGGTACAAATTACGATTGAAAGTGATTAGTAGCTACATTATTATGGTTTTGTCAGTATAATAATAACTCTTTTTGTATAAAGATTGGCGAAGGGGGATTATTGGAAGCTATCCGGTCAAAGAAGGGACTAATATAGGGTAGAAAGTTGAGCCCAGCGTTATTCAATATATATATATATATATATATATATACAGTTGATATAATATTAAATGATAAAAAAATTAATAACATTGCGCCAGTTATAAATAACATTAAAATATCTGGCTTGCTTTTTGCTGATGATTTAGTGAAAAGAGAATTTACATTGAAAGGATTGAATTAGCAATATAAGCAACGAATGAATACTGCAGGGATTGGGGTTTGAAAGTAAATCAGGACAAAACAAATATAGTCGTGTTTAAGAAAAGAGGAAAAGTAACAAACCGGAGAATGGGGAAAAAGATATAAGAGCTTTTCTGGTAGTGCGCGAATTTCTTTATTTGGATTTCCAATAGATGGGATAGAATTTTAAGAAAAAAAAAAAGGACGTGTTTTAAGGAAAGTAAAGGAAGCATTGTTTGTAATCAAAGAGTATTTATATAAGACAACAAGTACATGGCTAGAAGAGCATTTATAATGCGCAGCAGTGAAAGAATATATATTTCTTTTTAACGCTTGGAATACATTAGGTTCGTCCAGATTGGTTTGGTCTTTTTCAAAGTATTCTCGATTGAGTTCAATGCACTTTGCCCAAAGCGTCATCTAGTCCTGGAACACTTGCTGGAAGCCATCTTATGACATCTTCTTCAAAACCGCCTAAGCCTTTTTCACGACGGCCTCGGAAGTACCAAAACGTTTTCCGGGTGTAAGTACCAAAACCCTTTCCACTCTCCCCATCTTCTGTTAAGGAGTCAGTAACCTTAGGGTCCACCTCTCACAAATGCGTTTCATGTTCAAGTGATCATGCAGGATCGAAAATGTACCGTCATGGCAAATGTGTAACATGTCTGCAAGTCTTTGTCGATCTTCACTAAAATGACTCCAACTGTGTTAATCATGGTTTCGTTTCCTGCTGTTGCTGGAGCATCTGGACTGCCTTGCTTTGTTGTTGAAATACGGCCCTCCTTAAATTCCTTGAACCATGAAGTGCTGTGGATTGTGCCAGAACATCATCACCATGTATCTACTTTCAATCTATAGCTCCCGTGTCGGATTTCTGCAAACGAAAGCAAAACTTTAACGCAGCATATTGCTCTTCACGAATAAACTGCATTTAAATGTAGGCGACTGGCGAACTGACGCAATTTGCTTTCCTCTGTATACAGAGACATGCGCGAGCGAACTGGCTGATCCTTGTTCATCATGCTACATTGTTTCAACAATGTTTCTTTGCTGTGCGCGGGGAGAAAAAAAAAAAAACTCGGTTTTTTTTGACTTACCCTCGTAGATTTGGTGCATAGGAGCTTTTGTACGGTAGTAATGATACTATCATCTGCTATAGTGAGAGAAATGACACAAATAGAAAAGGGCCGGCTAACTAGAAAATATGTAGCCATGGAAAGAGAATTGATATATTGGAACAGAATGCTGACATTAGTAGAGAAAAGCGTGTTAAAAGTATTTGAAATATCAAGAGAATCTTTACGAAATGGAGGTTGGTTAAAACTATTACAAAGTAAATTAAAAGCAAATGGTTTAGGAGATATATGTTAAGCTATGGGAGAACACTATCAAGAATTTTTGGAAGGCGCTAAGGAGACAGTTTGAAGAATAGAAATTCAAAAGTTGATAGGTAATTTAATATGCAGGGTTTCACTAATTTGATCTCATGATTACCCAATTCTGTTTTCAACGAACCAATAGGATAAATCTTGGATCTCGACTTGAGTGGCAGGAAAGTTCAAAGCCAAAACAAGATCCAAGGACAACTAATATGGTACACAAACGGGTTCACGGATTCTTAATCAAACTGGAGCCGGCATTTACGGCGAAACTCCCAGGACCAACATTAGTATAAGCCCCAGGAAGTACTGTACCATGTTTCAGGCACAGATTTTTGCAATCATGATTTGTGTGCAAAATGGCATAGAGAAGGGCTGTTAAGGAAAACATATTATGATCCTTTCGATTAGTCAAGCTGCACTTTGAACACCTGACTCCCACCACCACCAACTTAATTGCAAGTTGGTATAGGACTACTTCCAAAAACTGATAACCTGTCAGATAACAACTTTGTTGAATTGAGGTGGGTGTCGGGTCATAGAAGAGTGACAGGGAATGAAGCAGCGGATAAAGTGAGCAAGAAAGGAGCCCCTTAATAAGACCGAAACCAGCTGCGGAGTTAGCAAATCCATAATAAGAACAACAATTAAATTATGGGCCAGAGAGAAGCATAACATTGATGGTCCAGTTACCTAGGACAAGCCCTTGGGAAATACTTGTCAACCTAATCCCACACTCACCAAAACGCTCCTGAATCTGGGAATAAAACGTTAAGGAGAATGGTGCGATTAATTCCTGGACATGGTCAATTTTGGAAGCATCTCCAGAAAATTGGACTGTTCCAAGGAGAGCCCATTTGTAGACTTTGTGGCCAATCTCACGATACCACTCTTCGGTCCACAACCATACCTAAATATGGATGATCCCCTTAAAGGAAGTAAGGTTCTGGATCTTATCAAGAACACAGAACTTGGAATACTATAAGGGATTTGGGGGTGACATAAAATCCTATGGCTGAAGTGCCGGAGTTCTCCAAAACCCTTTCAATAATACTTCTGCTACTACTAGTACTGCTACTACTACTACTATTACTACCACTACGACTACTACGACTACTACTACTACTACTACTACTACTACTACTACTACTATTACTACCACTACGACTACTACGACTACTACTACTACTACTACTACTACTACTATTACTACTACTACTATTACTACAACTACTACTACTACCACTACAACTACTACTACTACTACTACTACTACTACTTACTACTACTACTACTACTACTACTATTACCACCACCACCACCACTACTACTACTACTACTACTACTACTACTACTACTACTACTACTACTACTACTTACTACTACTACAACTACTACTACTACTACTACCACTACTACTACTACCACTATTACTACTACTACTACTACTACTGTTACTACTACTACTACTACTACTACTGTTACTACTACTACTACTACTACTATTACTACTACTACTGTTACTACTACTACTACTACTACTATTACTACTACTACAACTACTACTACCACCACTACAACTACTACTACTATTACCACCACCACTACTACTACTACTACTACTACTACTACTACTACTACTACTACTACTACTACTACCACCACTACAACTACTACTACTACTACTATTACCACTACTATCACTACTACTATTACTACTACTACTATTACTACTACTACTACTACTACTGTTACTACTACTACTATTACTACTACTACTACTACTACTGCTACTACTACTTTTTCACTAATTTTCTACAGATCAAAGAAACAAAATTGGGAGAGTAAAAGTTATATAGATACAGTTAGTAAAGAAAAAAGAAAAGGATTTATTTGCATAAGGGTAGATGTTGAATATATATATATATATATATATATATATATATATCCATTTAAGTGGGGGTAAAGAAGATGCAGAGCATATACTATTTGAATGTAGTGAAACAAAGATTTGGAGAGATACATTTATAGAGAAGAAATGTTCAAAAGAGCCTCTTCAAAGGGGATATTTAAAAAAAAGATTATTCTATATAATATAAAAGGTAATTAATATGTACAATTAATAGAAAAGCACGAAATAGAGCATAAGCTTAAGGAAGTAATATAAGCTGTATGGTAATAATAATTACGTATTCAATATATGTATGACACCTCGTTTAACTAATATAGTCCAAAGCCCTTCTTCATAAGCATGCACGAGGATTTTGTATAACAGCGTGCAGTACAATAATATATACATGCAAAAACAACACCTGTATAATCTTTTGAATCATATTTCAAATATACCCCACACGAGGCACATTTTTAAAGTTGGAAACTTGTATAGAATTCGCGTAACCGTCTGATTGCCAGGAATGCTGAAGCATAGGGCAATATACTGGAACAGACAACTGATATGAATAATAAATCGAGTGCAAACACTCCACTCTTGTATGTTTTAAAATTAGTAATGTAAGTTACCAAACTGAGCCAATACTACGATACATGTATCGTACCTTAATTAATATTTGTGCCATGGAAGACAAATATGTACATGTTCGAACATATGGCAATGCTTACCTCTCTTTAAAGTTTACAGCGGTGTCCTATTAGTCTTTTTAAAACATTTGGCTTTTTTAAGCATTTCCGTTCTAATAAAGTAAGTTAACGAGAAAAATACATTGGAGGGAGCTTAGAAAGCAGCAAAGGTTAAGTTGGAGCAGAGCAAAGTAATGATTATGTGCTCCAAATCTCTGAGTTAAATAGGTAAATATTCGTATAAAGGAGAGACCATGCATTTCCTGAGCTTTTAATATCTGATTGTTCCGCAGGTTTCACGCTTAAATTGTGTAAAATTGTAGGAATAATAAACAGCCTCGGTTAAATTGTTAAAATATCTTTTAAGTGACTGTACATTAGTTCCGACTGACGCTGCCAAAATAAAGAGGGTTTGAATATGCTCCAAAAACATTTTTATAGAGATATAGAATTGCTGATTGTAATGTATTAGGGCAACAGCTGCAACATGCGCCACATTTTTAAAGGTGGTTTATTTGCCTGTTTCCTGCATGCGGACAATAACTGGCTGGCTTTGCCCCATCATAAACATGGCAACTGAGATATCCTGCACCTACGTGCTTTTTAAATCATATGTTTACTAGAAGTGATGCAAATATGTGCAAGCATAAAAATAAACGATCCTTATTAATGGGGTTTCTGCGACCCTTGCTTTATGTTAATCTTAGACTGAAATTACACGAGTTACCCAAGCAGTCACCTCTTCGAAATGAGGTACACTGTAGAAGATTCTTTTCTCAGACAACGGGATTTGATATTGGATTTGCGTATGCACCCAGTGCCAAGAAATTAGAGCTTTCTTTGTTGCCAATAATATGAGCATCACAGCTGTGAAATTCAACATCTTTGCACACATTGTATTTCAGTGCATAGATCTTCTGTGTTTTCAAACTATCTTTACTATTCGTTTTCCATAAACTCCGAATGATTTAGTTGCATTTCACTGTTTCTTAAGAGCTTCTAAATAGACCCAAAGCGAAATATTCCAACCAGAGAAATATGTTAATAATGCTGACATATTTATACAGCACACCTGAGAAAACTAAACAGCAACTGTTTAATAACATGCGCTGCATTTTAAAATATATACCATATTATTAAATCACACGGAAATTAATGGCGATTTTGCAATGTAAGCTTCCAAGAAGCACCAATCAATTCAAAATTAATTTTATTAATTAAAAATAACTATCACCGACATCTATATGTTTTGCTAATTAGTAGCAAACTTATTTATGTCATTTCGTTAAAAACTATGGCTTCTAAACAAGATATTTTTAAATGCAGTCTCAACTTCTTCTTCGTCTTCTTCTTGACTATCAAAGTCTTTATTCTTTATGAAATTGTAAGGTGTTTGTGTACGTTAAAGTCAGTTGTGAAAGATCGGTTGAATATGCTGGATTAGGTAAAACTAGTTCATCCAGCTTCTGGGGTGTTCTTTGCGAAATATAAAGCTGGTCCTTACGAAGAAGAGTAAGCCCGTTTCTATTGATAAGTGATAGGTGTTTTTCTTGCAGTTTCTGTTGTATTTGGTCAATTTCTTGAAAATACATCTCTGAAGTAATTGTGTCGCCATGATGCAAAAGACTATAGTGTATTAAGCCAGCAGCAGACCACCATACAGTCCCCACATTCTTTTGGTGTAGTTTTGTTTTGCGAAGTGTTTCGGTATTTCATCGAGATTCACCCATTGTGGCAATCGTTTGTGTTTGTCGTAGACCGTACAGAATTCACTTTTCATCACAATTTGCATACGGTCCATTATTATTATTATTATTATTATTATTATTATTATTATTATTATTTGGCGCAAATGCATTGAAGAACGACTTCAAACACGGCGATTTTACGCTCGTTAAATTCATGTGAGACTTTTTTTCCCCTTCATTTTTTTAAAGTGATTACAAACAATCGAAAGAGCAAATCGTCACTTTGCTATGACGTCCTCGGCCTTTCTCATCTTCAAGGCTGAAATCCCCAGTGTCCAAGGAATCGGTCTGAACTGGCTTAAAATACAGAAGATCCTGCTTGTGGCAAGTTACCTGGATAGTATTTGTTTTCTGTTTTTTTTTTAATCTAAAAAAACCAAACAAACTAAATTTCGAGTATTTTTAGGCCCCGGGCTCCAAATTCACTAATGGTTCACCCTTAGCTAGTTTTCACATATTTATATTTTAAAAGATAAAACTTAAAGTAAAATGTGAGCATAAAATGAGGGAATAAAATAGATGCAGTAATTAAGAAATAGAACGGATGAAAATATATGAAAGAACCAAGAAGATAATAAATTAGAATAAGATTAATGATTTATTATTTGTTATTTAATTTTAAACGGCGAGTATTAAAATCATATTCACTAAAGTATAAATAAAGTGTAAAACGGGAACAGGAAGAAAAATAATGAAATTAAAGTTAATAAAGCAGAATAACATTTATCACAAGATACTCTAAAAAATTGATAGATCCACAAGTGTAGGGAGAATATGGAGAGATATTTATTAAGACTATTTCACGAATAAAATTAGAAAATCTTTAAACTGACATTTATGAACACCTACTTCAGAAATACTCGTACTGAGTGTTGAATAGTCAAAGTTCGATTACTACGATATACTCACTATACAAAAATAAATAAAAAAAATTAAAAAACAGTGATTTAATAATGGTAATTGCATGTACTACTCTTTTATTTTATATTTATAGAGTATATTTTCATAATTTTAAATAATTTATCTAATGAAATGACATGAGTAATTTTACTTATGTTTAACAATTATGGACTATTTCATTTTAAGCTATTTAATTGAATACACATTAATTAAATGAACAATTATTAAAATTGAATGAAGAAGCCCCATTTTATACATGTGGGAACTTTAGATGATGTGAAAGCAGAACTTCGCAAATGCGTTGCGGCTAATGGACTCGTGCGCACGGATTTAGGAAAAAACCGAGTTGGTGATTAGAACACAAATGCATGTCCAGACGGTAAAATGCTTACGAAAAAAACTGCGATATATTTACAGCAGTATGCGGCTGTGATTGGTTGAAATATAAATTTTCATTACATTTCATAAGTAGAAAATATGATGCCCCTTAAATGAAATAGAAAAAATGGAAGCGGAAACAAGTTATATGTCTACGTATTAACAATGTAATTACAACTGTTTTTATGCCTTTTATTGTATTATTAAATGTGAGTAATAGAAATGTGAACACTTTTATTGAAGTATGACACCTATTTCCATACCGGTGTTTTCATTAACACCTCGAATTTCTAAAAATAAATTTTTATAAATATACATAACCACAAAATTGAGAAGAAATAAGCAAGTATAAATATATTAAAAATGGCGTCAAAATTTACGCAGTTAATATGTTACAATTGTTGGCTTTGCCTGTTGGGTGTGGCTCGTGGTTGAGGCATAAATAAAATGTATACGGGGCAAAGACCGCAAGAAATGAAATTCTCTGGCTTTTCGCCATGGATGTCTTGGACAAATGAGCAAGAAGAGGGAATTCAATATGCTTTGGCACATATAAAGTAAGGAAATAGTCTTCCAACAAAATTTTTCACCGTATACTATATAATTTCAACGCTTTGACACGTCAGAAAAAAGAAAATTTAATTGAAAAAAAAAAAAAAAACATTGTAGAGCTAGAGAGCAGAACTATAAGCAGTAACTTGGTGGGGAAACCATTTGTTGCATTAAGTACATAAGCCTTAGTGGACATATATTGTAGAATGCAGATGATAAAGCTAAAGGGTCACGCAGTTTCTTTGAGTGTAATAATGATAAATGGAAATATCACAGAAGATATTAGAAGATATGATAGAAGATATTAGTGTGTTACATTAAATTCGTTTTGTTTTTATCGCTTCCATCGATATAAATCACTCACTACATGAGAATCTCTACTCTTTACAGCTAAGTTATTCTGGTTGCCGAATTACTCCTTCAATAGGCAAACTATCTGTTGAATAGTTCAATATTGGTCGTGACTGGACTTGGATGTGTCGCCTTGAGCTTTATATACTATACTTTACTTTGAAAAACGTGTCTTTTAATTCTACCCTGTCGGTCCTGGTGGTCTAGTGGTAACATACTTGCCTTGTAGATCCAAGGTCGTGGGTTCAAACTCAGTCAGAGTCCATAAATTTTTGGGTGTAAAAATCCCAAGTATGGCTTCCTTCGAAAGAGAAGTAAAATCATTGGTCCGCTGTCATAGATTTAGGGCACGTAAAGCAACCTCAAGCCTGAAAGAAGAGGCCACTTGGTAGAAACGAGGAAGAGGAACGGAAGAAAATGTGAAAGAAAACGAGTTGGAGGGATAACTACAGAAAGAGGAACAAAATGAGATTACGAAGTAAAATCTTAATACTGAAGAGTTTTGAGCTTGAAATATTGACTCTTTTTATTTTTTAAGCGATAATGGTGATGAAGGCGAAAGGAAGAGAGAGAGACAGAGAAAGAAAGAAAGAAAGAGAGAGAGAGAAAGAAAGAAAGAGAGAGAGAGAGAAAGAAAGAGAGACAGCAAGAAAGAGAGAGAGAGAGAAAGAAAGAAATTAAGAAAGAAAGAAAGAAAGAAAGAAAGAATGAATCTATACCAGTCTTAACATTGTAGTTGTTTCGTTTCTCTTACATTTGTGAAGTTTATAAGGAACATGAGGGCAAATTCTTGAACTGCATTCTTTGGCCAAACAAGAAAACTCTGAAGAAGAAACGTATACTATGTTTGCTCTGTTTTTCACGAGAAGACGATTTTCAATTATATTTTCGGAATGAGAACTACCCGCCGAGCCTTCGTCGCGTAAGGAGGTGACAACGGCCATGAAATAGAAACAGTGCGAGCTCCCAGAAATAGACATGGTTTATGACCTGCCATCAGCTTATACTTCAGAAATAATGGCATACAGGCTGGTGCTTGGTCGATGTTCAATGCACTCTGCAGCGTTGAGTTAAACTTTGTTTCGAAACACACGTTGACTAAAAAGTAAGATTCACAGATTCTGTCATTAGCTGTTCTGGAAGACTTCAAATGGGAGTACAGTATGCCATTGCTCAGCAAAATGAAGCCACCGCTGGCAGAGTTCCCAAAATATACAATGGTGATACTGAGAACCTACTTTTATTTGCTCTGTCTGTACATTTTCCCTTTCGATTGTCCTAATTGATTCTTTGTTTCTGACATCAATCAAGCAAATGTAATTTAGACGACAGGCATATGAGAGATGTTTCCCAATCTCATTTTTAAAATCCTTCTGATCCATTGTGTCTGGTGATAAGTTTTAAACAGAAGGAAAGAAGAAGAAAAATAAACCGCAAAGTAATTAATATATTATAGAACTGACAGATGGTATGTATTACATCTCAAATTATTGATATCCACGCTTCAATGGAAATGCACTCAGCGTTCTTTGATCAAGATTTCCTTTAGTGCATCCAAAGTCTCGTGGGGATCTGACCACACTTACTCCAGCTGGGACCATGTAATGTACCCAATCGGATTGATGCAGCAGATCAATCATACTTAGTGATGAAGTGTGGGACATTTCTTTAGAACCAACCTTGAGAGTTACTAGCATCACATGAATCCTGTATGAAGGTCTCTTTACTTCCCTTGAAGAACATTCACTTTGACCCTTGAGGAACGAATAACACGGAAGTGTCTCAGCCCAGAGCATCACAGCATGCTCTGAAGACTTCCGCTTGCTGACGGAAATAACTGCAACACACCTGTATAAATTTGATCCTAAACTGAAAATAAGTCATTTGCATCTTTATACTATGATCTGTTCTTATCACACACACACTTCTTATCAAAGCTTTAAGATCATCCTTGAGAAGCTCACAATTGTTGACTGTGAAACAATTTGTTTGAGGGCTGTCTTCAGTATCATCAATCACACTGTATTCTGGTTGACAATGTGGACAGTAGGTCTTGCAACATTTCGTTTTGAAACAATTTGAAAATTCGAATGGAGGCTTTATAGCTTAAGAATTGTGACAGTGCCAGAGAGACATTAGCTTCACTTGTAGCTCCCGTTGTTATAGTCACTATCACGTGTCTGCAACAAAGGGTTGTTTGTGCACTTCGCCCTCGAGTCACTTGATTGCTCCTGACTTCAGTTTTAACACAACTATGAGTACTCCAGCCAGAAGGCTACAGCATGCCTAGAACATTCGACATTAATTACGGGATCAATGAAAGTTCCGAACGGATATGGCTTTAAAAGTGATGTTCTGTTTTGGCATTGACATTTGCCTTACTTCTATTTAATATTATTAAAGTTCAGTTTAGAGGAACCTAGTTAGTAATGTTTGTGCTTTGTGCAGTTCCTGGCGCCTGATGCAGGTTGTGGAATGCTATCTCCATTTGATCTAAAATAATAACTTATGTTCGGTATGTGAGCTTTAATGAGTTTAAAACGGTTAACACATTTCATTATATATTTTTATGTAATTTCCTATATATTCTCTTAATTTCCTTGCATGTATTAATGAAGGCATATTGGGTTAAGGGATGCCTCTAAGTGCTACCATCAACTACTATTACAAACTATCCAGTTTAATGGATAGTATGTAGAATGGACGTGCAACCGGGGGGGGGGGGTGTATTGTAAAATTGTAATATAGTTTTGTAATTAGCTCTTCTTTTTTACAACGAAAAAAGTAAGCGAGAATCCTCATGATGGTTATTTATTTTTTACAGCCAATTCAATGAGTAAACAAACACACGAATAAACTGTGTACATATTCTCTTAATTTAGAATTATTTAAAGTTTGTCCAGAGCTTGTAACTATATCAAATATGAACTATTTAATAAATTGAAATGGATTTATTGAATAAATCAACGATTAGAGTCATTACTTTGGATTGGTTTGATAATGAAAGAGGAGATTTCTGCACTTCAGCCTTGCTAAAGGGCTGTCCGTTTGTGCTTACGCCCTCAGTGGGAACACTTCCTGAAGCAAGGGATGAGATGAGGAATTCATCGGGCGGTCAGGATCCAGGGGCGATTAGGCACGGGCATAATGTTTTCAGATGGAACTCACCAATGCCAGCGGTCCTCCCTCCAAGCGCTCGAGCCGCTCAGAAGAACCGCTTCCATATCAGACGCCGTAGAAGAAACGTTTTCAAATCACAAGCCACCGCCACACCGCGCCAACTCATATCGCCTAACAAGACGACCCTGTAACAGAACCGGCGGAGAGTGGAAAATTCGTGGAAAGTAAGATCCATCCCAGCATTCGCCTAAGTGACCAGAGGAATAATAATAATAAAATAAATAAAATAAATAAATAAATAAATAAATAAAAAATAAACAAATAAATTAAAAAAACCGAACTTAAAACATCTTTACACAGATAATACAAAGATTAGTAACCCAAAACTCGTAGCGCTTAGTTAAAAACAAATAATTGTTTATGCTTCGAAAGGAACTTAAAAAAGAAAAATTGAAAGCATTAGGAACCGTTTACTCACCATGAAGTGCTCCCCTTACAGATTCATGTTCATAACATACAACTGATTACTAAAACTACCCCTTCAACTACCTCCCTTCCTGGTGATACGCGACTCGGAGAACATTTGAACATGAATGTACTGCAGAAATTAGATCCACGTGTGTGGGTCCTTAAAGAGAGTATTTATTTTATTTGACAGCATTTTCTTCTCGAATTCCAAAATTAAATCTCTTTTTCTTCCTAATGTTCTCATGCTGTTGGAATCCGTAACAAGAAACCATTTCAAAAATTCTTAAAGCCGTGTCGAATTTTCACTTCCTCCTAAGATTGAAGGAATTCTGCAGAACCAAAAGGAAAGAGTTTTGGTCCTACAAAGATAATAGGACCACACTTTGGCGCCAAGATAAAACGCGCAATAGGACAGAAATGTAGTGTCTGAAGTAAATAGAGCAGCGGTAAGACGAGGGTCATTTTCTGGCATAGATAACCCCGATGTTTTCTGGGTATGTTCGTTGCCGATGTGGGGAAGCCTGTCCGGATAGTATCTCCAATGAGTGAATAGTGTTCAACGCCTTTTTTTTTTTTTACTACATAGGCGCCACAGGCGAAGGGCACTGTTGATACATGAGATGAAATGATCTATTGGGAAAGGATTTATTTTTAAGGAAGGAATCGTTCCAG
Source organism: Metallyticus violacea (assembly GCA_030762175.1). Classification (NCBI taxonomy): domain Eukaryota; kingdom Metazoa; phylum Arthropoda; class Insecta; order Mantodea; family Metallyticidae; genus Metallyticus; species Metallyticus violacea. The sequence goes on from CM060842.1 coordinate 54,284,522, forward strand.
GCTTAAGTTTAGGGTACCTCCCCGGCATTTGCCATTTATGGGGACTGAGGAAAAACTGGAAAAAAAAACCCAGTCAGGGAGGAAGGTTCTGGCGGGATTCGAACCCCAGACTTCCCGCTCACGAGTCCGCGCCTTAATGACCTCGGCCACCCTTGATGGTAGTAGTATCTCCAAGAATGAGCCCCAAGGAGTGTAGAGGTTACGGGGGACTTGACGTTACAGAGTGTTCGGTCTGTACATTTGTCCTGCTAAAGATGTGGAAGTAATCGTCATGTTCACGGTAACAGCTGCATTCGTAATTCCAGAGGAGCCAGAGATTGGTTACAATTAGACATGTTGAAAAGTTTCCTCTTCTGCAATAGATCTTTGGATCTGAACCTGGATGAAAACTTTAATGAATAGCACTACAGAGCATAAAGAACGCACGAAAAGTGTGCGAAAACTATCTGAGTTGCGATACTGTGCTCTATATAAATGATAAAACGTGTACAAAGAAGCTGTTACATATGAAAAGTTGGCAGAAAAAATGATCAGACTCCAAATAACAACATTTAGAGAAAAATGAACGTAAAAGTTTAAAACCCACTGATACAATATGTATGCACAATGCCATTACTTTTAATTATTTTATTTTACCCAAATACTTATCATTTAACAGGCTGAGGAAAACGGTTGTAATATTGAAAATAATAAATATGATTACTGATCACGAAAAAGTGTTTGAACATTGTCTTATAATCAGTATTATGTAAACCTATTGTTGCAACAACTGGCTCTTTGTTGTACCGTTCATGAAGTATTTCACTTGTAGCAGACTGAAATCATTTGGATTGCAACATGATGTATCTGAAGAGTGATATATAAACGTGTAATATTAAAAAAAGGTTGGTGGTCATTAGTGGGTTTCTGACGTGTTGTACCTAATTATTTCTCACATAACACAATTACTTTTTCATTAATTATCTTAGTCATCCCTTTCTTGGATGTCTGAAGTTGTGAAATTGTCAAGAACGCTTGTGCTTTTTTTCAGATAAATTGCTTTAGGTTCTGCAGGACCTTCGGCAATATTCCACTGCATAACCTGTCTGGATATTGAAACTCAGCAGCACCCAATGCAGGAATATCTTGTACTGTGCTCTTCCTTGTCCAGGTAACAAGAGTCTTAAACCAGGATCCATTACATGTATCACGATGGGAGAGCAGGTGAGAGGAGTATTTGTTTGTTCTTTTATGGATCTTATAGAAAATGGGCATTTTCCTTTAAATTTAGGTTTTAAAAAGTCAGATCAAACACGAATTGATTGCTCACAATCTGTAATTTGGAAGCGTGATGGCTTTTGTTTGGCATTTTTAATAAAATTCCCATTCAGTAGGGAGTTCTACTATAGTGTTCTGATTAATCGGACCCATATTAACAACCCTAACCTTATCATCAGTCTTAAGTTTTCTAGACCGACTCCTTTTAACCAACGAACAAGAAATGAAACCTCCTAGATACCTGTTTTGTTCATTATGGTTGTATGTTATTAAATTTTGAAATAATGAGCATCCAAGTTAATGTTTTCGAAACACTGACAATGGCCAGATAGGCCCAATGCATGACTTCGTGCCAGTTAACTTCTTGTTTACATCATTTATCTCCCCTAGGTTGTGCACACATCACCACACTATCTTCACATGCAGCACCTTTCTAAATTGATAGTAACTCCGAAATGAATTATTTTGAATAAACACACTTATTGCGATGCTGCTACAGCTATAAACAATCAGCTGACACCCGAAGTTGGGACTATCATCTCTATTCCCTGAAACGAGGTGGACACAGTTCTTCCTGATGAGTGTTTTTAAAAACTTCCGCTAATCTGTGAACTTTCATCATGTTTGTAATAATTAAGTAACCCTCTATTAGTTCTCAATATAATCCAATAGATGAGAGCCCCAACTCAAAAATGTCATTTTATGGACCCTCATCGTTCTTCCCGCCAACTCTATGTGTTCAAAAATATTGTTCTTGCGTAATGGGTGTTTTTAAAAACTTCCGTTAATCTGTGAACCTCATCATATTTGTAATAATTAAGTAACCCTCTACTAGTTCTCAATATGATCCAATAGATGACAGCCCTAACTCAAAAAATGGCATTTTGTGAACGCTCATCGTTCTTCCCGCCAACGCTTCGTATATTTAAAAATAAACATTTTGTTTGTGCTTAATCTACTTAAGCAAAAAAGATATTTTCCTTCTGTGATAAATGGTCATGATTCTTATGATGATGATGATGATGACGACGATAATAATAATAATAATAATAATAATAATAATAATAATAATAATAATAATAATACTTTTCTCTTGAAGGATAGGAGCGAACTCTTTAGAGCATGGTTAAAATTAGCACATAGAAATTATTGTTTAAGACATATATATAAAAGAAAAGCGTTGTTGTATGTATTTGAAGCCATAGGCTTGTATATATATATATATATATACAATGGACTGCATACTCTTTTAATTATTTTTCTTTCAAAAATTCTAAGAATATTAAAATTATCTTAGTCACAAAATACCGGCGAGGCTCTTTGGGATTTTAAAAACAGTTTACGCTGAGCCCAGCTTCTTTTCGTTTCTCTCGGGGAACACCAGGGTGCCGGGCTTCTGAAATCTTCTTTACTTGTTCGAGTTGGTAAAGATTTAGACTTGAAGACCTTCAGAGGAAAGTTCTGTATTAAGTTTCTTTGTTTAAATTCAAAGCGGTTGCGTCATGTCCGTTTTTAAACCGTGGAGTGCAGGTTGAAAAATACGGACGTCTGTTTTATGTTTTGATGGTGCCTTGCGCACAGTTCGACACTCTATATTTAGGGGGGTGTGGAGGCAGATGGGCGGGTGTAGATGAAAATAAGCATCACTGCATCAACAGGCACCGCAGCAGATGTCTTCCGCAGCCCACTAAACATCAGTTTTGAAATATTTTAAACGAAATGAAACAGAATACTCAAGAGACAATTTTGGCTCCCATGTGTTTTCCAGAATTTCCTTGTTCTTTATGAGTTCACGAGAGAATTGCTACTTTTTTCTTTCTTGTCTACATAAACAATGTGTAAAGAGTTGAAATCTTTATAAGTATTAAAATAAATAAATAAACATGTTGTATTTCGGTTATTCAGGATCTTCCTTAAACGGCTTCTTGTAATTTTTTGTAGTAATGCATTATTTCAATTACATTTAAACAATATACTTTTGGTAGGGGAAACGCTGGAGAACGTTAAATCTTATTTAAAAAAAAATTACATGAAAAAACGTTTGTTTTATCATTGTTGCAAAAAATATGACATAATCGGAAGAGAACATTTTAAATGTGTACTATGAAAGATTTCGTATATTTGCACATTTAAGTGTGTTCGACATTTTTTGAATCAAATTTCTGAACAAAATGCACCAGTATCACACTTTTAATGCAAACATAGCTCATTACTTCAAGATTTGATATTTCCGAATAGTATAAAATATTCATACTCTTCTACACAAATATAACAAATGTTTTGGTAAATGAAGCCATTTTTTAGTTTAAATATTAAATTTATACTTAAACATTCCAAATATTTCGAATAATAGTAATGGGCACAATTTTATAGGCGTCGTTAGTTTTTTACTTAAAGTTGCATGAGTGTTACGTAACCTAAATGGTTAATCTGCTATGTACGTTTCAGTTACTATATCCTATCGTTATCAGAATTTAAATTCTCTCATTTTATATTGGGCACATTATTTTATTTATTTAAAATAAAATATCTTAATAATAAAGGCATTCATTAAACTGATCTACAAATTATATTGTTTCCTTGTAACTTACTCTTCTGTGGAACAAATGAAATGCTGCATAGCAATACGGAGAAATATTCTCTGTAAAATTTTTTGTATTCATAAGTTCAATGCGCTTTAAAAGTGTAAAATTTGACATGACCAAGCGTTTTCTCCAACACCGGTTTATTATATTTTAACTCAAACTATGCGTTAGTTTTTAAGTAAACCGTATATGCTACGTAAAAGTTGAAATTCCGGTAATCCTAGAGTTTATCGGTATAATATTATAGGGCGGCCTTACAAACTATTAACTATCCCACGCTTTTACCAAATAATATGGTATATGTGTATTATGATTTGCATTTGAGTCTTTGTAGAAGCAACTGCTATTATCCTTAAACAGATCTATTATTTTGTTACAGATTTTCGTTTTCCCTTTTTATTATTAGTCCCAATTTTATTTTAAACAATGCAAGTTAAAATTAATTAACTTCGTTTAAATTTTTAATTAAATAAAATTAATTTACTTTGTCTTAAGCAATATTATTTATTTTATTCCACACCAATTTAGATTTCTTATGCGTTCACTATAAGTTTATTTCCGGTTTAAAAAATAAAAAAAGAAGTTTAAATGTAAATTTCTTTCGAAGTAATTGCAGAAATAACTTGTTGCAAATATCCTCATTTTAAACATTACACTTTAATGAACTAGTAACAAACCAATTTGTACCTGTTTTTATAAATTTTTAGACAATGACCTTCATAAACGAAAGATATGCCATTTTTATCAAAATTTTCACTTACATTTTATGCTCCATATTTGCCCACTAAGCTTCACTAACGTTAAAAATGAAGCGGTAACTTAAGTTAGCCCTAAAAATAAAAAGACAAACGTTCAGTAACTGGTAGGCCCTTCTCTAGTCTTAATTACGGCCGCCATTCTCTCGGGCATGATTTCGATTAGGGTCCTATGGCTCTTTGGTCGATACTGTCCCATTAGAGTACCACCTGTAGTTCCTGTTAGGTCTTCCGGACTGGATTACGACCTAGGATGCATCTACGCAATCTATCCCAGAAATGTTCTATAGAGTTTAGGTCGGGGCTGCGAGCTGGAAAATCGAGTCGAACAATCCCCACGTCGTCAAGACGCTGCGTTCCGATATGCGCTGTGTGTCCTGCATGAATATGAATTCATCTCCAACAAATGGAGCCCAAGTCATGAACCGATTGGCGAGAACCTCGTTGATATGGCAGTGAACATTGAGGCCACTGTTCTCGATGAACATTAAATTAGTTCGTGTGTCCACAGAGATACCACACCACACCATCTCGGAACCTCCACCGAATGATGTCCTTTCAGAGTATGTGCACTTTGCGAACCGCTATTCAGATCGTCTCCAGACTCTTTCCCTACCATCTGGAGATTTCAGAGAGAATCTGAATTTATTCGAGAACAACCCAGAGCTCCACTGCTGCACAGTCAATTGGGCGTGGTGACGAGCGGATCTGTGCTCTTTGGCCAGAATTGATGACAGCAGATCGTCGTGAATGAAGATCTTATTCTTCGAGGCGTCGTCGAGCAGTCCTCTCGCTAACATCTCGCAATGTTGTAAACAATTCCAAGCTTCAACTGTTGTTGTATAGCGGTTTCTGGGAACATGGAAGACGTGAAAGCGACCATCTCTTACGTAATCTTCCTTTTTCTGCCAGATCCCGATCTTTTGAAATAACTCTGCGTTTCTCGAAACCGTTTCACAGTCTCTTGCACCGCAGTTTATGGTTTGCCTATGGTTGTGATAGGGTCCATCATCAGTCAGGGCGATAGCTCTGGCAACGTCTTCAGTACTCAAAGGCATGATTTCAACTGAATTTAGTGATAAATGAGAAACGTACCATTATTCCAAACAGAAAGCCTTTTCAAAAGAAAGTAACGCAATAAAGCAATACAATGTCTTTTAATGTTTACGTCCGTGTTCAGCGCGGTAAAGCCCTCACGTGGGATAAAACGCATTATTAGCCTATAATGTGGAGAAAAAAAAGGATCAGGCATTCAAACTCTGACTAATGCATCCAAGAAAATAAATAGTCACATTTATCAATGGTACGTACCCATAACTCCACTCAAAAATAGGTTTAAACTAAAAATTACCAACATTTGCTGTGTACGGTTTTTTTGGGGGTTGCATTTCTGTAGAAAGTGCATGTTAGGCTTTCTACTGCGTATTTGTGTGTATTGTAGAGTATACCGAGAGTGAGGCATTCGCTATAATAAAGAATATTTATTTATAACTGTTATGTACAAAATAAATCGTACAAGAGCTGTAGTAGAGAATTTCGTGCTAAATTTTCAGGTGTAACCTCTACATCGGGAAGTACAATATTAAGAGTGATGAAAAAAGTGCGAACTGAGGGCGTTGTCATTGATTAAGAAGCCGAGATCAAAAACCGGGTTTTAACAAAGGAGAACCTTAATCAAATAGAATATTTATTACAAACTGCACCTAGAAAGTCTTTAACACGATTACTTCGTGTTTCTGTGCGCAGTGCGTATAAAGCAACTCAGCTGCTGTATCCTCATCCATATAAAATTACTGCATATCCGAAGCCACCAATGTACGGGCAGGTATCATTGATGACCATCCAATAGGCCCTACTCATACCTGTGCGTTTTAATGGTCCCGATTACCTGTTATTTCTACCAAAGGTCTTACTTTTGTAATTCCGTCGTGCGATGTGGTTTCAGCGTGATGGCGCTCCAGCACACTTCGGTCATGAGGCACTTGGCCCATAAATGACATATTTGGGCAACAGGTGGATTGGATGTGGAGGCCCAATAGCCTGGTCCCCTCATTCACCTGACCTGACACCATTGGCCTTTTTTTCTGTGGGTACATGCACACCCTGGTGTACGAGACTCCCGTGGAGACACAACAATATCTTGTGACACGACTCCAAGTAGCAGTTGGAGATAAACCGGGAATATTTCCAAGAGTTCTACGTGCTACAACCAGGCGATGCGCAAAATGTATCGAAGTTGGTGGCAGACATGTTGGGCACTTTCTGTAGTTGATTAAAATTCTGTTTACTTACAGTGCTTCAATTTTCTGCTTTACTTATTTCCTAGCTTTTGTGATCCATATTGCCTAAGTCCTCCTCCACATTTCAGGGACGCTAGCACATAAACAAAGTGTTTCTGGACATGGTTTTGTTAACATATTATCAATTAGTACCCATCTGCCTACCAACGAACCTTGTAATACGAGTATATATTTTTTATGCCCGGTATACTTGCTATTTTTTGGGTGCCAAGATTTCGATATTGAATGTTCATTTCTACTGGTAATTGTGCTAGAGTTTGCTAGTTATATTCCGGGTATAATGTTTGGGCTGTGAAGGCATATTTGATGGCCTGTGATAGTTTTGAAAATAAGACACCGCTTCGGAGAGCTCCAAAATATTTAATTTTCGGATTTATTTTGACGAATATCTCTGCAACCGTAAGGTAAATGTTCATGTTCTGTACATATTCGGAATGCTAGAGTCCCACTCTAACTCCAGAGCATATTTCCTTGTTTTGTTATAGTTTATTATGTGTTTTAGCAAGGTTTGAATTTTATAATTTTTGGCGTTATGGATTAGTCATATTTTGAGGGACTAACTTATCGATTTCTAATTTTGGTTCTAATGGTCCTTTCTGCGTAGAGTTTCGCTACGATATTTTGGTTATAATTTTTGGAAAATCGAGACGTATTTAAAGATCTGTGGCAGTTTCGATGATGAGACATCACCCCAAAATTGATTTTCGAACATACTTTGATGAATTCCTCCATAATAGCAAAGAAGATTTTTATTTTCTGTACATTTTCGATAAGTTGTTGTCCCACTCTCTCTGCGGGCACACAGCTGCATTTGTTTTCAATTTATTGTGTATTTTATCGAGCATTGAATTTTCAAAATTGCCATTATTTGGGAACAAAAATCTTGATGTCGAATTTGGATTCTAATCATCATTTCATAGTAGAGGAATGCTAGTTTTATTACCGGAATAAGTTTTAGGGCTATCGCGGCATACTTGTAAGGCCTGGAACACTTTGAAACATTTTTAATGGTGTTTAACGCCCGTTTTTACTACTGAGGCACCACAGGCGGTGGACACTGATGATACATGAGATGAAATTATATATTGGGATAGGATATTTTTTTTTTAAGGAATGAAACGTCGCAGGCTAAGTTTAAGGTACCTCCCCGGCATTTACCATTTATGAGAACTGAGGAAAACCTGAAAAAAAACCCTCAGTCAGGGAGTATGGTCCTGGCGGGATTCGAACCCGCTCACGTGTCCGCGCTTTAACGACCTCGGCCATCCGTAGCGGTACTGTGGAACATGAGATGCCATTCTGGAGAGCTCCAAATAGGCCATTTACGGACATATGTTGATCAATATCTTTGCAATCGCAGAGTAAATTTTTATGTTCTGTACATATTCGGAATGCTGGGGCTCCACTCTATCTGCAGAGCATACCGGCAGGAAAAGAGGAGAGAATGCAAAATTCACACATCTCAAGTCTGAATAGCTCTTAATGTTATTTTTTTATTTACTATATTGAAATATTATTTGTTGTAATGTTTATAATTCACAGTGTATACTGTGTATTTTCATATGAAATTCTAATATTTAATATAATATCTTGTATTAAATCAAACAGGCCTAGTGTATTATAAAAGTATATATGGTCATTTGTACCCAGCGAATGTTGAGAATTTATTGTAATGGTGCCACTGGAATAAATACACTCCTAATACCATTACTAGTAAGAAAAAGTCTCACGTTAACTCGAAGTATACAGTAACGAACTTATTTTTATTTTATTATAAGTGAATTTATTGTCAAACTATATCAACTACAAAAGCAAGTTTTCAATTAATATTTTTATTTTGTAAATGTGTATTAATAAACCAATAGATCAACTTTATAGCAAGTTTCAGTTTATACATAGCAAATTTGAGACTTTAAACCTTTTTTAATCAAAATATTGTAAATGTATATAGCCACACTGCACGAAAATAAAACTTCCAAACTTAAGGTGCCATAAATCACAAATGTAACTGCTGTTGCTTCCACAGCCTATTAAATTACTAGTTTGAAAAATAGGTTAAATGCTTTTTATTCACTCGCGTCCTGTTAACGAAGGCGCACACTTGGCATCTACCGCGGTCTAACGTAGGAGAGTGTTAAAATAAACATTTGCCACTTGCGAGAAACGTTGTCGTGGATTTAGAGCACATCCCGGTGAAATCGAAACGCTCGCAACTGATCTGAAGGTGCCCCTAGCCAGCAAGCCCAGCACTCTCGGATTAAAGGAACAAGATGTAGAAATAGTGCCGACTGGCCTTCATTGTATCCTTGAGGAAATCGTATGGCACTATGCAGCATACCTAGGGAATGCCGTGAGGTCTCTGATCAATTAATTCGACTGCGCAGGTGTTTTTTAATTATAGCTCATTACAAACTGCCAGGTTGAAACAAAAACAGGGTTAAATGTTTATATAGCAAGTAAAATATAAGGTAGATATTCCTAAGACTTTCTTCGTTAAGTATAGCTATGCATGTGTCTGTATCTAACGACTGGGTGCTTTGCTACAAAGCCATGGTATTCATGCATTTCAATGTTCCTGCACGCTTTCTTTTCTTAGAGCTATACATCAGACCTTAATTTAGAAATAACCAGGATTCTATTAAATGAGTTAATATGCACAAAATTATACAAATATTGTGAAATATAAGATCTAGTCAAAAATTAAGAAGGCATAACATTTTTTTCTTCTGAATATTCATTTTATTTCTCAACATAGTTTTCTTTAAAATTTATGTATTGATTCCAGCGATTTTATAATTTATTTATACCATTCATAAAATACACTTTCCTTAACATAGTTTCCTTTAAAATTTATGCATTGATTCCAGCGATTTTATAATTTATTTATACCATTCATAAAATACACTTTCCTTATCATAGTTTCCTTTAAAATTTATGTATTGATTCCAGCGATTTTATAATTTATTTATACCATTCATAAAATACACTTTCCTTATCATAGTTTCCTTTAAAATTTATGCATTGATTCCAGCGATTTTATAATTTATTTATACCATTCATAAAATACACTTTCCTTAACATAGTTTCCTTTAAAATTTATGCATTGATTCCAGCGATTTTATAATTTATTTATACCATTCATAAAATACACTTTCCTTAACATAGTTTCCTTTAAAATTTATGCATTGATTCCAGCGATTTTATAATTTATTTATACCATTCATAAAATACACTTTCCTTATCATAGTTTCCTTTAAAATTTATGCATTGATTCCAGCGATTTTATAATTTATTTATACCATTCATAAAAACAATTTCCTTATCATAGTTTCCTTTGAAATTTATGCATTGATTCCAGCGATTTTATAATTTGTTTATCCCATTCAAAAATACAATTTCTTCAGCTCTGCAAAATTCGCATTTGTTTGGCGGCAACGCGAATTTCCTTCTTGCTACCCATTTAAAAGATGAGAGATGGTTTATAAATAGAGACCAATAGAGGCAGTGAAAGAATATGATTAATTGGCGAAAAGATTTATGAGCAATGGAAGATACAGTCTAAATGTGCAGAAGTCAAATGTAGGCTAGCTATGAAAGCTGTCAGAATAAGTTTGTATGAAGTTCCCGCACTGTCAATAAAATAACTAGAAAGACTTTGTGAGGCTGTGGTTAAGTCAAAGATGATGTGTGCAGTAGAAAGTTGGGAGTATCATAAGAGTGAACAAAGGTTGATGTGGTACATAGAATGTTTTGTAGAGAAGTTCTGGGGTTACCAAAAAGTTCACAGAGGTAGTGGAGTGTGGCAGAACTAGGAAGAGTAAAAAGGGAATATGTAATAGCAGAGAGAATCTTGAAATATTGGCACAGATGTCTCAAATTAGATGATAACAATGTACTAATAGAATGTCTTACGTACCAAAAAGATGTACTGGGAAGAGAGTGTTGGTTTGGGAAAGGGGGGACTAGAAGAATTTGGAATGGGGGATGTATTACAACTGGGTGATAGTAACATCAGCGGATTTTGGAAAGAAATGAGACAGGGCAGAGAAGCAAAAGATTTGGGCTAGCTTAGAAGATAAAAGTTCTTTAGACTTATTAAAGTAGTTAAAAGAAATTGGGAACTGGAGAAACATAAGAACGTGTCTTGTATGGATGCGTATTGTTTTTAAAAAGGTTTAAGAAAAATTTGTGTGTTCCATTGTTTAATATAATGTGAAATGGTTAAAAAGATGGAGGGATAGCATCTGGGATGAAAAATGGCACAAACTACAAGATATAGTAGCAATTAAAATGTTGTCAAATGTGAGAGCAGAGAAAATAAACAAGATTGGGAAGTTAACATTCTTATATGAGAAAAGCAAGTTAAAAGTTCACTGCATAGAGTGAACTTTTATGCAGCTGGGTAGTTTTAAAACGATTAAAGCTAGAAAGTGTATGTTCTTTTAACTTGATTTTCTCATATAAGAATGTTAACATTTTAATACGTATATATAATGAAGTTTGCAAACAACAACTTTAAAATGCTATCACACCTAAAAAGGAAGTAAGGCCTCTCTGTATATGCCTTGTTTTCTCTTGAGATCTTTTTATGTAGTAACAGTGTTGCAAAGTTACAAAGTTGGATGTTCTACACAAAAAATTTTTCAATTTAATTTTTTGTCATGATTCCGCAAATGCGTGGCCTTAGTAGCATAATTTTTTACACGTTCTTGTCCAACAGCTGAATATAACAAAGAGAAAGTCCCATTATGTGGAATAAACCACATTCAGTCCCTTCTTCTTTCACGTTTTTTCATTGATTAGTGTTTAACGCCCGTTTTTACTATTGAGGCACCACAGGCAGTGACACTGGTGATACATGAAATGAAATAATAAATTGGGAAAGGATTTTTTTAAAGGAAAGAAACGTTCCAGGCCTAAGTTTAGGGTACCTCCACGGCATTTGCCATTTATGACTGAGGAAAACCTGGAAAAAACCTCAGTCAGGGAGGATTCGAACCCCAGACCTCCCGCTCACGAGTCCGCGCCTTGACGACCTCGGCCACTCGTGGCGGTCATCTTTCACGTAAATAGCATGTTAGCATACAATACTTTATGCTTCCTTAACATAAATTAAAAACCAATTACGTTTATTGAATTTCTCATTAATCAATAATAGCCATAAGTAGTAAACTTAGTAGTCTGTTGTGGTCTTTTTTGTCTTTGAAGGGGAACGTAAAAAATGTGTATTGATTTATAAAATTGTGTTCAAGCAGCTTAAGCTATCGACCCTGTTGACATGCTGGAGCGAATTTTACCAGTAAAAATTAAGATACTGCTTTCGGTTTCTTCGTTATTTACTTCGCACATATTCAGTTTAGGGGACTAGCTAGCGGGTTTTCTTGAAATTTTTGTTTCTCTAGTTATTTGACTCGCATCTGTTCATTTCACAGTGCCCAAGCAGCCTTTGCATATATCAGAAGTGATATTGCCAAACCTTCACACAGGGCTTTCATTTCAAAACTTGCCAGTTAGAATAACTACCTATTTAAAATTATTTAATTTAAACATAAACGTGGCAATTCAGATACTGGGGGAGAAGTTCAAAAACTAATGTTGGTTAAATTTTAGGTTTCACCCCCTCTCCCCAACTTTTACATTTCAAATGCATTTCTACGTTATCTTAGAGTTTATAGAGGATTCAATTATTTTTACATCTCTTTTTTTCTATAACTGCCTGGCAGCGTGGGTTTTAGCGAATTCCGAAGGAATGTAAGCTATTGCGATTGTATTAACAGAATTCATTTTGAATAATCTTTCCAAATCTCCATCGTTCGTACCTACTAGGCACCGAATAAGACAAAAAAATTATAAAAAATATATTAAGTGTGTTTTTATTTGATTTATTTACGAACGCTCTTTAACATCTCAAGTCATCAGCGTCCCATTCAACTCAGGACATGAAATGGATGACAAATTTTGCTCAGAGATCTCTTCTTTCAGGCTTGAGGTTCTTTTATATGCCGTAAATCTACGACACGGGACCCACGCTTTACTTCCTTTCCGAAGGAAGTCATACTTAAGATTTTTACGCCCGAAAAAACCAATTGATCCAGGCCGGGATTGAACCCGCGATCTTGGGCTTTGGAGGCAAGTATGGTTACCACTACACCACCACGACAATCCTAAGTATGGTTTCCTTCGGAAGGGAAGTAAAGCCGTGGGTCCCGTGTCGTACATTTACAGCACGATAAAAAACCTCAAGCCTGAAAGAGAGGCCTCTGAGCAAAATTTGTCGGCCGTTTCACGCCCTGAATAGAATGGGACACTCATGACCTGAGATGTTAAAGAGCGTCCGTAAATAAACAAATAAAAAAAACACCACGTCCGACGTACGGGTGTACGTGTGTGTGTTTTTTAATCTTCTTTATTTACTGCATGCTCCATTACTATATTAATTAGCAACACTACATGCATTGCTATCATTTCATTGTTACATGTTATCCCCAATACTATTTCTTTACACTGTTACATTCTTATTCTAACCTATTAGTCATATTTTGACGATTGTCAAAATTGCAAATCAATTGCATTACAATTTCAACTTTATTAGTCAAATGGGTAGTTATGTTATTCACAAAATTCCAATAATTATATTATTGATAATTTAATACCAATGATCATTTCTTTAGACTGTTTCACTGTTACAACCCATTTTATATCCCATTAGTCAGTTTGTATTAATTTGAAAACTGTAAAAATTGATACTGCTTACAAAATTTTGAAATTGTTTATTATATTTTAAAATAAGTTCACTACTGTCTATAGACCATCGCCCAGTTACTTTTCCTATACCTTTCTGTAATATTTCTCGCTCTTTCTTCAAAATGTTGCAATCCCATAAGATGTGCTCCACTCTCCAGGCATATGCAAGATGGTCCCTCTGCTGTTTTGAAGCGATGAAAGCAGGCTCCAAATTTCCCAAAGTCCTGACAGGATGGCTGTAATATTGGGGCTTATTGGTTTTTAACCTTTTAGCTACAGTTGCTCCCTTCGTTATGATTTGCCATAGTCGCTGACTTTCTTTTCTTAATTCATTCCTCACTTCACATTTCGGTGTGAGATGATAATTCACTGGCAGACCTTAGCTGTTCGCTGCTTCATCGGTCTGCTATTTCATTTCTTTCCTTACAAACGTATGCTTTAACCGAAGAAAAATTTATTTTATAGGTTTCTCGTTGGAGCGATTTTAATTTCTTCCTTATTTTTTTTCCAGAAATGACCATATTTAATGCGGTTGTTAATTAAATCTAGCGAATTACGACTATCTATGTGGATTGCTACTGTTCGTTTGTTAAATGTTACATTGTCTATATTTTCCAGTTTTTTTTTTAATTTTATTTACAGCATGTTCCATTACCCCTTGCTATATACTTTTATATCCTCTTTACAACCATAGATATCATTTCCATACAATCTGGGAACATTATTCTATGTAGACATTGGCACATTACTTGCTATCATTTATATCTATTTCTAGATATTGTCTGTACACTTCTGTCTTTATAATATTTACACTTCTAAGCCTATATTGTATTTACATTCCCATCCTTTTATTTTATTTATTTTTTGTTTACACTTCTACACTTTTCCTGTCTATACTTCTCACTTTTATTTTCTTTAAAACTCTCACTTTTATTATATTTATAATTTTACTTGAGCTATATTTACATTTCCTGTAACTCCATTTTACTATCTCTTATAGATTTATATCGTTATTACACTGAAAGCCTGTTGACGTTTTCTAAATCTATTGATTTAAAAAAGTAATTCAACTCTTTTGTATATTACTGGACTAATTTACTTTTTGAATATGTCAAATTTCCATAGTTTCTTATCATTGCGTTTTTGAATATACTTTTTTTTGTTTCTCAGTATTAGGACATTCTAAAAGTAGATGATCCCCTGTCTGTTCATCTGCTCCACACGTGCATTTCGGACTATCAGTTAATTTAAATCGAAAAAAGCCCGACTTTAATTTGCATGTGTATGTGTTTTAACGCTCTCAACGAAACTGGGCATATAACCATCAATTAACAAACGATTCATCGAGTTCCTTAACCAGAAAATTGGACCATTGGGGTGAGGGTTAATCTAAAAATGTTTTAAACAATGAAAAATTGCTCTAGCGGCCGCTATTTTTACTTTTTCTGAACAAATTTCGGTAGATTTCTCAAAAATAAATTCATAAAAGCAGTTTCCGAAAATCAGTGAAATCGAATATTAGGAGAGAAAAATTACCTGAACCTCAACATTTAAAAATCGCTTTAGAGGCATCCATTAATATTTGTTTTTTCGCAGCGAAACCTCTATATACCATTTAAATAAAATAAAAAAAATCTGAAAATCAGGGAAATCGAGCCATTAGGAACACGGGGTTAACCTTAAATTCGACATTTAAAAATCGCTCTAACAGCACCAATATTTGTTTTTTAACAACTAAAATCGGAAAATACTATTTAAATCAAATAAGAAAAATAGTCCATGAAAATTGGGGAAATCGGGCCCTTAGGAGTAATACTTGAAAACCTAAATTTAAAAAGCGCTCTTTCTTTTAAACTTTCTCTATATTGTTTTAAAATAAAAGGACAAATTAATTCAGCACGTAAGCTGTATTTATAACGATGCATATGTTTTATATTTAACAAAAGCATCGTCATGAAGATAGCAAATGTGAAACATTAATCTAATAATATGTGTTTGAAAATTATGTTTGTATGTAAGAGTGCTCTGTAATAACCTTCAGAAAACGTTTTCGTTACATATTTTTTTCTACAATAATATTTAAATTAAAGTTCAAACCCAATGAAAATCTATGGAATTTTTAATTGTTTATTGCTGATTAAGAATATATTTCCTTAGTATATGATAGTAATCTGTGGTATTTTGTAATTGTTTTTAAATAGTAACATCTTTGTGTCTTATTAAAAACATATGGAAATCTTCTTCTTAAATACACAATGTAACTCGAAACTTTATGTTATTTTTCTCTATTTTAGTGAATGTGAATATGATACGAAGGGCTCAATTCATAACATGGTTACATTTAAAAGTGTTTGAAAATACTCACACAGTATAGCTTTGTCTATCAGTGGTGAACAACATTTAATTAATTGTATATCATTAATTTTTGTGGTTTAATAATGATGATGATGATAATGATGATGATGATGATGATGATGATGATGATGATAATAATAATAATAATAATAATAATAATTCTAAAATCTGATATTTCTTTTGTGATACTTATGGATTGCAATAATTCTAATTTTGTTCCCCTAATACCACACAGTAATGCCATAACTTATTTCATTTCATTAATTAATTAGGCCATAATTTGGATTTTATGTTCTCTTTTAAACTTTAATAGGTGAGGAATTCACTTGTTTACACAGTTCCTGCGTGACGGACTTTTGTTATTGCTGTTTGAATTTGGACAGAATAAAATAATTATAAAATATATTGAGCATTTAACATAACAATTGTTTTCAAATAATAAAGTGTTCAAAATGGTGAATACCCTGTAAGAAAGCACAAAAAGCGGATTAGTCAAGAGTTCCAAAATAGACTACATTTCTGTAATATTATTGAATGAAATGTTATCCCAACAATAGTATTTTCATACAAAATTTACTTATTTTTCATTCTGTCCAAATTCAACAACAATCCAGGTTGTCAAGCATCAATGGAAAACAAAATATATGCTAATAATTTTATCATCTAAAATGTAAATATTATAAGGTAAGAGTGCCATTTAAAATTTCATAGTGGGGATGGTCGGGAGAGAGGGGTGAAATGTAAAATATAATCAACACTGGTTTTAAACTCCCCCTTCCCCCAATATCTGAAGTGGCGTTTTTTCTTTCTTTTATTAAATAAGTATTATTCTAGCTGGCAAATTTTGAAATGAAAACTCTATATGTATTCATCTTATATTATAGAATTTAGTTTATTATTCCAAAACATCTGTTAAACTTTATTATGCTGACGGTGGTAACAGGAACAAAATCATAAAGTAGTGCTACAAAATCTGAAAATGTTTGGTGCCAACATGGGGCTACAAGTGAAAAATTCAACACCTGTCTCATTATGCATACATTTGTTTCAGGTACAAAATAATTAAAACGTGCATAAAATTACCTTTAGGATGTGTTTATAAGAAACATTTTCGTGTTCAGGTTTGCTCTCCGTTTTTAGATAGATACATGCAGATAACCTAAACATCTTCAGACTAAGAACACTCAACTGCATTTATCGGTCTTTGAGGAAAATTAACAAATGTTTTACAAAAATCCAGTAAATGTTTTCTGTCTTTGTAAAAATAACACCCGGCATATTAGCGATATCTCGTTTGCTGCTCATTGAGATCGTAACATAAACAATAAACAGCTGAGAAGTGAATATAAATGTACATTGTTTCTTAGGAGTCGAATGCAAGATAATGCTAGGTGTTTACCTTAGAGCAAACAGCTTAGGTTATAATTGGAAACAACACTCTAGCATTTGGCACACATTGCCATGCGGATTCTTTTTTACACCTTGCATTTGGGCGACCGCCCCACCAAGAAGACGTTCGCTAATGCGAAAGTACAAACGAGAGGTCAGACGTTGCCTTGTCTATGTGTATTTTTGAAATCTGTATTGTAGTCCTGAAAATTAAAACCGGAACTAAGACATCTAACTACAATATAGTAAACAGTAAGTTATTTTATATGAAAAGACACAAACTTAGTTAATAGCATCAGTGACACTATACACCCTTCAAGATATTTGTGAATTTCTGGTGATGAGTATCAGAGGTTCCTAAATCCGTGCTCGAACTTGGCTAAGGTAACCAACCTTCAGCATTTAGATATATTTCAGATTTGTTTTCACTTTACGTGCTTGTGCGCACGCAGTTATTTTTATGTTTTTTAAACAAAAATAGCTCTTCTTTTGTTCAAGAGAACAAAATTGTGTAAACAATAATAAAATGTACGCTTTAACAGGTTAATTTATCCAATTTTAATGGATCTTCATAAGAAAAAAAAAAACTATCGT